>CAMOHE010030869.1:0-37638 GCA_946598075.1 Artocarpus hirsutus
TTAGGATGTCTACTTTTAAAATATGTAAACCAATTTACAAAATTTATTTTTATCTAATCCCAGAATTTCAAGAAAGGCTACTGCCCATAGAGATAATACAAGGTTTATGGAAGGTTAAGTTTCTCTTTAACCCAAATCATATTATTCTTGTTCAACATCTCAAAACCATTCTAAAATATACAGCATGCATTATATAATCATAATAAACATATTCACATGAGTTTAAAATCATAATCAAACCAAATAAAGGTTGGTTGTCGGTTTCAACTTAGGACTCAAGTTTTTGTTCATAAATGCTCAAATATGTATGCTAACATAATTAGAAATTTGCATGAACTTGGAACACAAAAATCATGCATTAGACATGGAGAAAACACATACTAAAACAAAGTTTGAATTTAAGAAAACCTACCTCAAAACTCCTTTGAAAAACACCAAAGTTTGGGTTAAGAATCAAGCTTGAATTGACTCCAAAACGGCTTCAAACGTGGCTAGAAATTATAGTTGCCGTGGTTACAAAGAAAGCTTTATGTCTTATGTTTTTAGTTGGAAATTGAAGTGAGAAAGGAGAGAATGAGAAACTAGAGAAGAGAGGGGTGATGGTTGAATATATAGGCATCAAATTAATTGAGGAGCGGGATAGAATTAAATGAGCATTAAAAGAAAATGTTATCATGTCTCCCACGGAGACTTTTAGCAAATAATGTCAACATAATTGAGGGGACAAATGGGGTATGTTGTAGAAGAAGATAAAGGAAGCATTAAAAATATGGTTGAGAAAACATATCGATGCCCCCTGGTAGTTGAGGTGAATTAATTCTATGTCTCTAAATGATAAGGATGCTATTTAATTGAGCATTAATGTAGTGGGACAAGGCTGATATAAGTGAGTGATAAGTAGATTTAAAATATTTACTACGGAGACTTAGTAAAAATGCTAAAATGACATATTTATTTATATGATTTTATCAAAAATCATACCCGTTAAAATAACGAGTGTTTCATAATTAATTAAGGACATACAGACTAAGTGATGATAGATAATTAATTAACTGTTTTTAATCAATTATCAATTTTAATATGAACTAATGGCAATTAAGGAAAATTAAAACATCATGAGGATTTAATTAAATAATTGATCCTTGTAATAGAAATATTGATTTTTATGCTCCTTTAATTGAAGGAAAATACTAACAGGAATAGTGCTCAAAATGCCACCGTTTGTGCTAAAATCTAAACAGCATAAAATAAAATATTCTTACACACTCTTGATGGGTGTTTTGTAGAGAATTATTTTCCATTAGAGAAAAAAGGAATTCAAGATTTATAGGGATGTGAGAGATTTGAACTCGACAACTCATGGTGTAGTTAAGTGTGAAATTACTGCTAGGTTATGTCTATAATTTACGAGTATGGTATACATTTAGGTGCTATTTTGCAAGATGATACTGTTGAGTGTTAAACCCCAAAAATTTATTTTATTAGGGCATTTAGTTAAAACAAAAATATCGATATGAAAAAAGATAATTATTTACAACAATTTAGGAAGAAATTCGTTCTTCTTTTTCATTAATATCGATTCAGCCATATATATTTCTTACACATATATTACCTCTTACCTTTGTTATTTAAAGAGATTAAAGGAAGTATATATAATAAGGAGAGAGAGAGAAAGAGAGGACAAAAAACTATTAAGAATGATTTGAGAAGAAAGATAACAGAAACAAAAAGAGAAAATTTAATCTCTCAAAAAAGAGGGGAGGAAATTCAAAATTTGAATAGGAACAAACTCATAAACTTTAAAAACCACACGTCTAATTATTATTGTTGTTGTTGGTGTTTTGGCCTTTGGGAAACTACCTCTGTAATTTTATATGCAAAATTTTTTAATTTGTGAGCTCCAGCCTCACCTAATGTTAGGTCCTTGTAATTTATTAGTTTTTAAGTTCGTCGCTATTTATAATTCTTGTTGAACTGCTTTAACGGATACAAACATACACGAATATAAGTTAATGCTAGAGAAAATTACGTCATTTGATTATTGATATATATATATATATATAGATTGATATTTGTCTGTCTGTCTAGTCAATTCAACTGCTATATATGAGTCCTAAACAAGGAAAAAAAATAGAGGCTTTCTTTCCCGTACTACCTAACTGCAATAAAATTAACAGAATTACTGATAAAAAAAAGCTTCTAGATCAAAGCCAAAAAAAAGAAAAACAAAACAAAAACAAAAGAACAAAGCTTCTAGAAGCTCAGGACACGTGGCAACACTTTATCCATACGACAAAGATTCAATCTTTTTCAGGGCTAACTAATAATTTGAAAGCTAGCTATTTGTTTGTTTGCTTTTTTAAGTCTTAGTGAATTTGCGCCAATAATTGTGATGGCTAGTTTCTTTTGAATTTTCCAAGCTAGTTTGTTTGTTTGCATTTTTCTTTTTAAATCTTTTCTTTCGTGAATTTTCGCTAATAATTGTGGTATCTAATTTCTCTTGAATTTTCGCCAAAAGGAGTTTGGCTAGTATTTTAGCAATTTGAGTTTGGAAAGAAAAAGGCCTTCTAGAAGCCTTTGGCCAAATTAGCTAATAAATGAAACACCCACCATTTGGACGTGAATGAAAAGCATCTATGATGTTTGCACGGGACCATGTAGTCTGGTTGAGTGGTCCTTTTCTTGAATATTGTCCGAAACTCTTAACCTGAATTGACATACATACATACATACATACATACATACATACATACATGTGTGTGCGAAAGAGATATTTTATGCTCCTTCGAGAAGACCAGACTTTCATGGTGCTACATAGAAATGAAAAATGTAACATTATATTGAAGAATGTGGTTAGAAATTTGCTAATGAAAGTCAGAAAATATGGAAATAAAAGTCGGATTTGGGGTTTATAGGAATAATTTTCCTAAGGTTTTATTTGCCTCCACTACAAAAATTTACTAACGAGATTTTTGAGCAAGTTACCCTCAAGATACAACAAAACGCTATATCTAGCAATATTGCAGGGTTCTATAATAAGATATGAAACTTGAAAAATCCAGAGCAAATTTATAAACATATAGCTGTCAGTTCATCAATAGATACAACTATTGTAACTCATGCAACATTTCTCGTAAAGGTGGCTCTTCATGAAATAATATAACTATTGCAACAAATATGTTTATTGAGAACAGTTAGTTCATTTTAGATAAAGGAATATAACCAATCAACACAACAGTTTGAAAAACACAAAATCACAACACTTTAATACAAGCTCCATGACACTAGCTTTTCAATGCTGTTGTGCTCTACGCTCAATGCCATTTGAGAGACATATTACAATCTCTCTAACACATCATATTTATTTAAAGTAACATTGCCGTTGAAAATATGTAATATCAAGATATTTAATTATCTTATTTATATACCGTTGTTATTTTTCCCGCATTAATGTTGTGTTGTATAAATATTATGTAATACTTTCTATTTCTATTTTTCCCACATATATAAGTTACATATTGTATATACATGAATATATTGGGGGATCTTATAATAAAATAAAAAACAGTATTGGTGAGTTGCAACTATCAAACCACACTAAAATTATATTAGATTCAAAAAACTTATAAATATATTTAAAAAGTTTAAAATACGATACATTAAGATGTAAGCTTGATTTAAAGGTGCCCAACACTAACAAGATATCCATTATACACTTTACTTATGTGTATTTTTATGTGTGTACAATATAATACGACATTATCATGTCCTACACACGTTTTGGTCCTTGACACGCAAACCAAACGACAACGACAACAAGAATCTTGGAACAAATTTTCAACCACTAGAGTCTTGGATAGAGAGTGGAGGAGGAGGAGGTTGACTTGGATAAGGCTCTTTCCAAAATCTCCATCTAGAAACTTGGCCCATGTGAGACTTTGGGCTTTCTTTTTTGTTTTCATTATTATTATTATTATTATTATTATTATTATTATTATGCTTTTTTCTTGACAAAATTATTCTTTGATTAGAAGAATGTTAGAGCCAGAGAGAGAGTGTAAATTTTGATTTTTTTTAAGTTCTGATCCGATACAATAGGGTTCAGATTTGATTATCAATTTATTTAGTTTTTCAGGACTAACGTTTATAAATGCACAATAACGATGAAGCTTTGATTTTTTTTTATTTTTTGGCAATAAAGGGATCTATATATGATTGAGACTTGAGCAAAATACAATTTCACAATGGAACCCACAAAAATTTAGCTAATTATTATTATTATTATTATTATTATTATACGTTAATTTGTTTTCATATTAGCAAATAATTTCTTTTCTGGAAGTCTCCATTTGTCGTGGTTCTCTAGAACCTAAAGCCGCCTTCTGTCATCACAATTTGACTCTTATGCCCTCGAACCCGTGCAGAATCCAAAAAGTAAAATATGAAATACAAAAAGCCAAAGTTCACGTATAAAATAAAATAAAGGACTAAAAAATGCATACATACCAAAGAGGACATAAATTACGTGAAGATGTTCTAGAAGAAGCGTAATGGAAAAGCCAAAAAAATGAATTTTGCAATAGAATATAAAATAATGTTTTATTTTTTATAACGCAAAGGTCTATTATAAAAATCCTTGCAAATCTAAAGTTATTGATATTCTATAGTTTCGAACAGTTTAATGACACTAAAACAATATTTTTTTTTTCACCCTGAAAAAAAATATTTTTGTTGGGAAACAATAAAACAATGTTAAGATAGAGAATATACACCTAATTTAGAGAAATTGTTAACAAATATATATATATATATATATATATATATACAATTGTTGTTGTTGACAACTGTTTTAACTCTTAAATACTAATACTTGTAAGGTGTTTTAGAATAGTAGTTTAAACTATTAGTTTAAACCGTAAATAGTATAAAGCTCTTACATGTTACAGTAAAAAGCTATAGTATAAAAGCTCTCATATGTTATAATCTCAAACCCAAATTGATGGTTTAAATTACTCTCTCAAACACAAAAGTTTTATGAGTTTTATATTCTTTCTTAGGATTTTGAAGGGAGGGATTGAACTTTTACTTTAATAGTAGGAAATGTTGTTTTAGCCTTTAGATTAATTTTTCAATAGTTTGATTAGTGATTATGAGCAATTTTGTGTCGTGCACTATAAATTTTAATATAGACACTCACAAATCAGATCGATAAAAGAATTAATTCAACGATTAAATAATAATTCTATAGGTAGTAATAAAGAGTAGTTCCTATCATATAAGTTCTTTTTTTTAGCATTATTTTGATATGATTGTGATCATATATGATATTTAGAAACATGTACAAGTCGTGGGTACTACTACCATAGCAAGTTCTAAAGAAAAAGAAGAATTTTACCGTTTTCGTACCTGCTTGTAGGGTCTTGTTTTAAACTTTAAATATGTATCCTGTTCTATCGTATGTTTTCCTTTCAAATAATTTTAGCTACGCTTACATTTAAATAGATACATTATTGTTAAGCACTTTTTTACTTTTGAACACTTAATAGGGTGTGGTTTAAATAATTAGTTTAAACTTAAACAGTGTAAAACTATCATATATCACAGATATAACAAAAATAAGTTATAACGTAAAACTCTTATATGCTACATAGTTTTAAATTTAAATAACGGAGATAGCCAAATAATATCTTACACAAAAGAGTAACACCTCACGTGGGTAGTGTATGCTTTTTATTTTTGGATGTGATTAAATCATATCAAGATAAAAAAAAAAAATTTGCAGACCATGCCGTCTTTGGCACATATATGACACTTAAAAAAAAGAAATCAGCTCAAAATAAGAGGAAAAAAAGTCGGGGCAAAAAAGAGGACACAAGGCAAATGAGATTTTTTTGGGCAAATACCGAAAAATAATCTATCATTAAATATTAATTTTTAACTGTCAGATTTAAAAATACTTACAAAAAATCTGTTTTATCTCCGTAAAATTAAAACACTATTATTTATAAAACTTTAAACCTTAATTTAATATATAATATAATTTTTAAATTAAATCATACTATTTTATTAACATAGCATTATAACTTTTATGAGATTAAAATGATTGCTCCTAAGAAACAAAGCTCACTGTAGGTGGAGGCCCCACTAGAGAAGAAGTACCCAAGGCAAAATGCAACAGGTAGAGAGAGAGTTTCTATCCAAAGGAAAAAGAAAAAAGAAAAAAAAAAAAAAGTGGAGAGAGAATAGTGGAAAGATGTTCTAGAAGGAAAGTATCCAAAATCACGAAAAGAAAAATTAAAAAAAATAACAAGATTGCCACGTCATCACCGTCGGTAAAGAAAACAAAGCAAACGACACATGCAGTAGTTTTTTTTCCTTTCCTTCTTTGATTCTGTTCATTTTCGTGCCCTGCAAACAAGCCCTCTGTCGCTCCTCTCTCCTTGTCTCTCCCCCTCGTTTACGCCCCTCTCTCTCTGTATATATATATATACAACTCTTCCCACTTCCAAATTCCAATTCACACACAAAAACCTTCCAAACTAAAGAAACAAAGCAAACACAAAGACAAACAAAAGACTCTTCCTTCTCTCTCTCTGAATTTTCCCCCAAATTTGACAAAATGTCTCGAACCCTAAACCTCCCCAACCTCTTTCTCTCTCCAGAATACCCCTCCCTTCTCTCTCCTCGAACCCCCTCCTCCCCGACCTCCGTCAGACTTCCTTCTCCGACGACGACGGTCAAGGACTTCACGGCGACGGAGACGCCGACGAGACGACGAACCTGCAACAACAACGGTAACAGCCTTTACGAGGTTCTGAGAGTGAAACGAAACGCGTCGCAGACGGAGATCAAGACGGCGTACAGAACCCTAGCGAAGCGTTACCATCCCGACGCTTGCTCTGAATCGGAATCGGAAAACGACGGCCTGGACTTCATCGCCATTCACAACGCCTACGCCACGCTCTCCGATCCGGCATCCAGGGCCAGCTACGATCTCTCCTTGGGACCTCGCTACTCTCCTTCTTCGCTGTCGTCGTATTACTCTTCTTATTCTTCGTATTCGTCGTCGTCCTCTTCCGGATTAGGGTTTTATGCGACGAGGAGATGGGAAACGGACCAGTGCTGGTAGAGCATCGCGCGATGGAATATGGATTTGGCTTCTTCTTCTTCTTCTCCAAAGTTTTGATCTTTTTTTTTAAAAAAAAATTCTGACTATAGTTTTAGCTAACTTTGTAACCAAAAAGGGAAAAAAAAAAAGAAAAAGAAAGAAAGAAAAAAGAATGTCGTTTTTGAGATAATAGATGGGCAATTTAATAGAGAAAAAACTTGTATGAATTCTGATTAGAAATATGGATTTGGCTTCTTCTTCAAAGTTTTCATTTTTCTTTCTCTCTCTTTTAATTTCTAACTATAATTTTAGCCAACTTTGTAACCAAAAAAAATGTCGTTCTTTTGAGATAATAGATGTCAATGTAAGAGAAAAAAACCTGTATAATTCTGATTCAACCATCTTCTTCTTCATGGTCTTGTTCTTGTGCTTTTCTTTTCTTTTCATTTTTTGCTCATCTTCTGCTGTTAAGCTTTCTGTTTCAGTACCAATATATATATATATATATATCTCTTTTTTGGGTCTCTCTCGGAGCTCAAGACTACCACTAACATAGTAAACTTTGCTTCATTGGTCTAATTTAAATGACTAATCTTTTATCTGAGGACAAAGTTGAAGGTTGTTTTTTTATTAATTTTTTTTTTTTTGTTTGTAGTTTCTTTTTTCTTTTTCCTAAAGATTGGTGGGTGGCTCAGATTGTTGGTAGCATGTTGGTTCTCAATTCTCTTTGTTCTTATTTGATATCCAAGTTTCTCAACCACATTCAAAGCGTAAATATAACCCAATTATCAAAATTACTTTTTGCATTCAAGGTGGTTATAAGCTATTGGATCTTGTCAAAATATGATTTTCTGCAGATATGAGTGTTGAAATATAGATACCCACCCGAGTTTTTTTTTTTTTTTCGTTCCCACCAAAAAAAAAAATTGCATAAAAAATAACTATGATAATCTAGTAGTTCAAGCCTTCCCAAGGCACTCACTTTTAGCGATTTATCTTTTAGGCCCTTCTCAAGAATTTTCACTAATCAAATAAATAAGAATTGTCCTTGAATAAAAGAAAATAATAATATAATTTTCACTAAACAAATGAACAAGGATAGTAATTGAGTAAATCCTAGACCTCTCGAGGGTTTCAGGGCAAACAAAACTTAATCGGACATCAAGCAGTACAATTGGAAGTCCCAAGGAAAAAGAAAGGGAAAAAAAAGCCCGAAACTAAGAGCCGAATGAGAGAAAATTGCAAGAGGGTCCACAGTCTAGGCACCAAGAACTTTTAACGATCAATCAAGGATAAATAAAAAAAGGACCAAAAATTCCTAATGACCTATTTTCAACAGCTGCAAAAGTTTACCATCAACTGATTGTCCGACTCTACACTTTTAAGAGACCGTTCTTTTTGACTTGGGGACGAGTTGTACAATTTTGTACAAAACAGGCAAATAGTAATAACATGTGATACTTCTACAACACCCAAAAAAAAAAGAGCACACTTCTCATTTACAGGACGATAGCATGGAGTTGACGACGTGCATGAGGAGTCTGATATTGGTGTGGTCCGAACCCGTCATCGTTGGCAAGTGGTGCAATATTTGATAAACTTGCTCGAAGATTGGCCTGACGTGCAAGGAGATCATGGGGTCCACTGGGTTTATGGCAGCTGCGACGTCCGTCATCCACCCCAGCTTTCGGGACGGTTCTTTGTTGATATCACAAGCCAACTGTTGCAACAGGGAAAGCAGCACTCCTTGGCTCAAAGGCAGAGGAACCATCGACAAGATTCCACGTAAATCAACCTGCCAAATGCAGTTCGTTTCAGCAAAAAAATAAAATAAAATAAAATAAAATTTGTGTTGGCGCTGCACGCACATTATCTGAAGAGCATACCTGAGAACACAACCATGATACAATGTTCACGTCGCTTCTTTGAAGAGCAGCAGTGAAGGCCTCCTCATACTTCCGCTCCGATATTAACCTTGACAACTCCTTTGTTGGATCAAAAGGTACCTCAACCTTTCATTGATAACAATCACACTTATAAGTACCCATATTTCTTGCAGAAAATCCACTTGCAATTTAAGAAGAGACCAAACCTTCTCATGAAGACCACCTAAAGGACCATTACTTAGTTGGGTAACCAAGGGATTAACTCCCCCAGTGTTTGCTCCTGCAGTCGCAATAGCTATCAGCTTCCGCTGACCATCAGCCAGCTCTCCACTTAATGTCTGAGTCACAGACGTTGCTGCATTAACAGCTTCCTGCGAATGATACCAAAAGAACAGAATCAACATTAACTACATCGGAGAACTCTCGGTAGCAAGGAATATTTCTCTAATTGGAGGACTTGAAACAACACTTGACCGGTAAATAAGAAACCTTAGGTAATTTTACTCACACCGCTGGTTAAACAAACACCATGAACTTTGTAAGAATAGAGCAACAAACATGGAACTAGTATACACACCTTCAATGCAAGTGCCAATTGAGAATGTGCAGTCTCAAAGTGCTGCTGAGTTGCACTAGTGTGTTCAGAAATTCCCTTTTGAAACGTCGCATCTACTTGTTCAAACATGGCTTTGCATGACATCTCAAAGGCGGGGATCAGCAAGGCCTCAAAACTCGACTTCAAAGCATCCTACGCAAAAGACGAAGTTTTCATTATAGTTAGATTTGGAATCCTCGACCATCATGCTTCTTCGACAGATCAGTCAAGTAAAAGTTAATACACGTATAAGCGTCTTAATCTCAAGGAAACTGAAACAAGATGCGTTGATACATACCTGAAGAGCTTGTTTACCAGAAGTTTGAAACTGTGCTTGGATCTGTCTGCCAACCGTGGCTTCAAGTCTTGAGTTTACTGATTTCTCTAATTGATTCACTGCTTTGTCACCCACTCCTCTCTGGAGCACAAGCATCAAATCAGATCCTAGTTCAAACAACTTCCTTATAGAAGATTAAAATCCTCATAATTCTCACCTGGAAGGAATCAGCAATGGCCAACGATATTGTTTTCTCAATCACTGGAGTAATTGTTCGAACTACTGTCGGTCCAACTGCTGCCAGTTCTTTCTTCAGTGTCTTCTCTAGGATGGTTGGCAAGTCTTTGGTCATATTATTTATCAAAGTAGCAATTTGTTGTGTACGCTCTCGAAATAGCTTCTCATTTTTGGTGTTCTCTTCTTGAAAACGAGCCCATAAAGCATCATTATTGGCCTTAATAGCCTTCTCCATGCTTCGCCCAAGCGATGCCTCCAGTCTTTTTCCTTCCTTCGTGACTGGGACAGCAACCATCATCGACATCTGCTTCTGCATTTCTTTTTGCATGGACATGAGCTGCACATAATAATAAAGTGCCAATGTTAAGAAACAGAAATATAGAAGGTAAGAAAATATAGAAGGTATGATGTAAATCTGCATGAGAACATAGAACGTATTTTGCCAAGAATCCCAAACATAGGAATATGCAAACCTGTAGGATGAAAAAAATAAAAGCGACATCATTGTAATGATGAAAAGCAGAAAGAACAGTCACTGAAAGGACCAATCAAAAGATCTCGCTAGAAAGACAAAAATTACCAGGCTGATGGCAATTCATTCTAAATTTTAAAAGTTCTTGTTTCATAAGATAAAATATGAAGAGAATTTTTAGGATTCTAACTCTCAGATCAAAAAACAGTCCAATTAAACTTGCTACAAACGTGAAAATCTAGCCCAACGACAAACAATCCACAAGTCTAGGAACAAATTGAACTGTATAATTTCAGACCAGAGTTATGCTTCATACAGCATAACCTTGTCAACTAACCATATCTCAAATCCAATAAGCTTAAATAATCACCTGATTAAGGGCTTCTTGCATGGCCACAATTTGAGCAGCTTCGAGATTTGAACTCCCAGTTGGCTCATTGTAGGTATCTATGGAATTAAGAACACTAGGAGATGGGGATGATGTACCAGATGCTTGAGAGCTTTTTGCCTTCTTTTTCACTTTTGTATTTGGTGCTTGTACGGGTATAACTGCTGTGGGAGTAGATGATTCTGATACCTTTGCAGATACATCTTTTGTAGAGTCTTGGTCTTCCTCACCAGCAGGAGAAGGTTGGGCATGTTGCTTACTGCTGACACCATCAACTTGCCGAGCTTCGTCTGTAATATAAGTATCAGCAGAAATCGCACAGCATTCTCGGGCCATCTCAATACCAAGATCAGATGCCTGGGAGCAAAAATATTTTTCTCTGTTCTCTGAAACAATAGTTTGAGACTCTTCCTGAGATCCAAAATCATCATTTTGAGATCTTGTTTCACCCACAACTTTAACTTCCAACTCGGCATTCTCCGCTTCGCCATTTGCAAGCACATCCTGGATGAGTGTCTCACTTCCACCCTTACCCTCAACAGATTTAGTGCTTTCAGACGATGAAGCAGCCATTAAAATCTCAGATGGGGTTATAAGGTGCGTTGGGTGTTTGAACATGACAGGGGAACTAATCACACTAGAGAAATCATCTTGTGCAACTTTCTTCTCATCATTCCGCAAATCATCATCTACTGGAAGCACATCAGGCAAGTTTGCACGAACAGCATCCATTTGCCTCTCAACTGAATAATCATTAACTGCCCGTTCTCCAGTGTGATCATTGAATGGGGGGCCCGATTCAAAGTTATCCGTGGGAGTTCTTAAACCAGAAAGTTTCCCAGACAACTTGGGGCTCAAAGGAAGAGGTGGTGATGGAACTCGACCGATGTCAGCATCACTACCTGTTGGTGTCAAAGCAGCAGCTTTTGACTCTATACTCCAAGTGGTAACGTCTTTTGAAGTGGTAACCTCAACAGGGTTTGAGCTAACAGGATACCTTGTGACAGCCTCTGAACTAACTACTTGTACAGCTGGTTTCAGTGCAGAAGAAACTGCTGAGATCTCAGGAGGCTTACTTCCAGCTGGATCCAAAGCAGAAAATCCTTCGGCAGCAGTTCCATCACGGGAAACATTGGACTCGGACCTATCTAATCCCGAGTTCTCCAAGGGTGGAGGCAAGCACTGAGACAAATCCAAAGCATACTGTTGAATAGCCTGCGTCTGAACACAATAAACCCGAAGTACATCTTCGCCATCAGGTGATACACTTGTCCCAGTACAACTCAAAATAGGCATAGTCACAGTAAATTCTGCTATGTAATCCATGCGTGTAGACACTGGATTCGGACCATATTCCAGGTGTACAGCATATATAGCATTCTTCTTGGCATTTGCAAGTAAGAGAAGGCCCGCTTGTGGCAACGCTACAACTTGATTAAAGAACGCCTCCTCAACTCGAGGTTCGGCTGAACTCTTCAATTCTAATGTCTGGGTACATTTCCATGATTCAGCATCACTAGGAAGCAACCAGCCTTCTTCACTTGCTGAGGCCCAAATCTTCACCTCTCGGTTTAATGGTCCCTATACAGAGTTTTGTACAGGTTAAAAAAATCACTCATCAAACTGATTAATACTGAGCCAACATAAATATATTAAAATATTATTCAAAAAAAGAAAAGACTTTGCAAGCATACAGCTGTGATGAGTATGATGTGCTCTGGCCGGTGGGGAGCAGTTAAGAATGAAGCTGCATTAACAGGCTGGCCATCATGGGGTCTCAAGACTGCAAGTGGTTGGGCCTTCCTATCGTCCCAGATTTTTATCTGCATCAAAACAAATTTTATGCGAGCATCAGCCCGAACATCTTTTTATCTCTAAAGACCAAGTATCACATACATACAATTTATTAATGAATGTCGTTATGTTTAATATTTAAGTTTCATAATAACCACTAGAAGAGAATATATACAGAAGATATAGTGAACAAAATTGAAGTATTAAATACCAAAATAACGATAATACAAACCGTGCCATCTGTTGAAGCAGAAACCAATCTTGTGGCCATCCATTGGCACATTGACAAATCAGTTACTTCGCCATCATGTTTACCAACAAATTGGACACCATCAATCAGCTTATCAACAGGGTATTTAAGAGGTTCTTCGGCAGAAAACACTTCCCCTTTTCCAATTTTTGTAGTATCAAATCTTAGAACACGTTTTCCAAATCCAATCACCAACACTTCCTGCATGAAAGCGTTCAGACCAATTATACACAGTTTAATTGGACAATTGTGAAGGCCAATGGTAAAAGAAAACATTAAAAAGATATTCATGACAAGCAGTTATAAATAAGAATTACTTGTTTGTGGCAGTGCCAACAAATTCTTGGATGCAAAGCTTCCCCCTCTCCTACTATGTGAATGGCAATCACAATCTTCCCAGTGATCTGTGGTGTACCTTCTTCATCAGGACCTTCGGAAATTTTCCAAACATAAAGCCGTCCTTCTACACTCACACTGCAAAGAAGCACATCAAAGATCAGAGAAGAATGCAGGCAAAAGAAAAGGATGCAACATCAAGATTATAGAAAGAGCGCTACCTAGCCAAAAGGTGAACATCCTCAGCAAAAAAAGCCATGTCCGTGACCCTCTGCAAGAAGAACACATTAAATAAATTAGAAAGAAGATAATCACAATTGATATATGTTACTGCATTTACAGCAATCCCATTCAATGAATAACAAATTACAGAGTCAATCATATCACAAAATCATCCAGCTAAAGATTTTACCTTTAAAATGGAAAGAGGTGTGCCTGTTTGTACACAGCAATAAAGGGACAAATCATCGGGCACAAAATCTAATTCTTGAAAGCCACACCCTTTTATCCCACTAACAAGGATCATCAATAAGTTTGAGCTAGATTATTCAGTAAAACCGTCATTGACCAACTCAATGGCAATCTTTTCCTGTTCATAAAAATTGTTATGAACAGTGGTTAACTAAAATTTATTATATCAAATCATCTAGGTATTTTGCTTAGTCAGATGTAACCTACTTATGAATTGCTACAGTCCAAGCAATATTTCCCTCCCATTCCTTTGTAACTATGATTCACGTTTTTCAGAAATGTGCTAAAATCAGAGTTGCGATATACTAAATCATTCTGAATACAGTTAAAAACTTTAGTAGAACCTAGCCAAAATGACATAAACACTAACGTTTACTGAACTGAATCGTCCAGGATATTTGCCTAAAAAACGCAAATCTTACCATGGATTTATTATAGTAAAAGAAACTCCTTTCCCTATTTCTTTGTAACTCATTCAAAGTTTAAATTCTACACAAACGCCAAGTACCTAGAAGAACTTGTGAATTTTTTCAAAATAGAAAGTATAACAGTTTACTAATCAGTAACTCAATATACTCTAACCAGTCTGAGTAAAGATAAAAAGCCTTAATAGAATCAAGCATTGAATCGATATACCAAAAAATTCAGTAAACACAAGGCTAAAACACTTTATTAAACAATTGGGAATATGCACTTAGCACCCACTATCAAAGGTTAAACTTTACACACACGCTTATATTATTTCATTACATAAGCAACAGTAACACTTCATTTAAGTTAAAGAAAACTTTTAATGCGAGAAATGATGCGAAACCGAAAACCTGAGTGTGTGCTCGGAACAAAGCTCTCAACGCTGTGTGCATATTGAGAACCCGAATGTTGCCCTGCTTCAATCCGTAGCAAATGTAGGACCTGTTGACCGCAATTTGTCGTCCCAACACCAATTGAGGATCGGAACCATACTTTGTGA
The DNA here is from genome assembly GCA_946598075.1 of Artocarpus hirsutus. NCBI lineage: Eukaryota > Viridiplantae > Streptophyta > Magnoliopsida > Rosales > Moraceae > Artocarpus > Artocarpus hirsutus. The sequence continues at coordinate 14,785 of CAMOHE010030869.1, forward strand.
TTGGAGTAACTTCAAGTTGAGGCTGAACCTCCCCTTGCATCCTCACGTCGACGTCGTAGACGACGTGATTGCCTCCCAAATGCCGCCCCTTTGGCAGCTTACTGCTCGGCATTCGAATCGGAACTCCCGCAGGCGCTGCTGAAAATTCACTATTCGCTGCCATGGCGGAGGAGGACGGCGAGTGCTGCTGCGGACTTGGAGGCGGCAATTCGACTGCACTTGGGGCGCCGAGAAGCGCCATGATTCGGGCGCCGGAGGAGGAATTGGATTGAGGCGGAGGAGAAGGAGGAGGAGGATTGCTGAAATTAGACGATGGAGGGTTAGGGTTGAGAGTGGGCGTAGGATAAGAGAGTGAGCGCTGCTGGTGCAGGTTAGAAGAAGGCGGCGGGTGAGGGTAAAACGATGGCGGCGGCGGCGTTTGGGGGAATTGATGGTGATGGTGAAACGGCGGCGATTGGGGGAATTGGTGGTGGTGGAGGTGGAACTGGTGAAAAGGCGACGTTTGGGGAGGGTAAGAGAAGGCGGAGGAAGGAGGAGGATAAGACGACGGAGGAATCGGGAAAGACGACGACGGAGGAGGAGGAATCGGAGGATTGCTAGGGTTTTGTTGTTGGGAGGTCGTCGGAGATGGCGGTGGAGGAGAAGTGAAGAATTTCTGGACGTCGAAGGAGGAAGTGGGAGGCTGTTGATTTGGATTTGGATTTGACGCCATGAAAATTGATCCAAGAGATTGGATTAGATTGGGATCCGGATCCGGAGATCAATTTGCAGAAGAGAGAGAAAGAAGAGAAAGAGTGTGAGATCTGAAGTATGTTTGTGTATGTATGAAATGGGGTGTTAAGGAGGAAGGAGACGGGGCTTTGAAGCCGTACAATCACGCTTCACTTCGAGAAGAAATGAAAATAAAAATATAAATATAACAACGGCAAAATTTGAAAAAAAAGTTAAAAGAAAATTTGAAATTAAATACATGATTTTTTTTTTTTTACATCAAAAAAGGTTTTTTTTAGCACTGAAGCTATCTTATTTTTTTCAAAAAAAAGAGAGAAAAGACTGTATCTAAGAGAGAAACTTAACTAAGGTAGAAACAAAAAAAATAGAACTGTTTTGATGCCTAAAAAGTTAGTTTTTTTATGCCCAACAACCAAAAAAAAAAAGAAGTCATTGACCAAATAAAATTTTTTAAAAAAGTTATTTTTAAAAAAAGCCCATGTAACTCTCAACTCGTCAAACTTTTTAACGTTTTGGTTAGCTTTTAAATTAATTTAATAAGCTAAAATATTCTTTAAATTTTAATATTATAATAATTTGGTCTTTAAATTAATTTAATAAGATAAAATAGCCTTTAAACTTTTGACATTATAATAATTTGATCCTTGAATTAATTTAACAGACTAAAATAATGCCGGCCAATGCAATGGTACTGTTACGACACAATGTCGCAGTGTGGCAAGTCTGGTGAGGTAACAGGTCGAGTAACGACGAGGTGGTTTCGTTGCGAAGAAGGTACAACGAGGGGTGACGTGAGACTAGTGCTGTGGAAAGGAGTGTTGCAGGTGAAGGCTGTCGTGATGTTTTCCATCTAAATTCTAAAGGTGACTAATAGATATGATTGATTTTGCTATTAAAAATTGATTCATAGACTATTTTAGTCTATTAAATTAATTCAGAGTACATTTGGTTCATAGATTTGAATAAAAAATTTGAATGAAAATTTAAATTTTTATGAGAGAAAATACTATAGCAAAATGATTTAAATTATGGTTAAAACCACAAACTACACACACTTTCTGTCACAACCTGCCTTTTCAGGTTGTGATGAAACTTTTCCTTCTTACATAGGGGCAAAAATTTAGAATTTTTTTTAAACTGAAATAAATATTTTACTTTATAATAAATTTGATAACTCCCAAAATACTTCCTCACACTTATTTTTATATAAATATTCTTACTTTTACAACATTTTCCTGTTTAAACATTCCTTTTCAAAATAACTTATAATATGCATAGAGAAAACATTCAGTAGCGGACTTCATACCTAATCTGCACCCATCATCCGTTTGCCAGCTCATCGTTACTGTTTATTCTAACCTTCTTGTCGGAATACCTACAGCATGAAAAACTTAATGAGCTAACACCCAGTAAGTCCTATAAATCTCACATGGACAATCAATTGGATGCATGTTATGCTTTTTTATGAACTTTCCTTATCTTCATCATTTCTTATCTTTCATTAGGGCCCAAGTGTTTGTACCATTACGCAATATCATTTAGGTCTACGTAATACCGTGATCATATTTTATCCTTTAAACTCCCCTTACTTCGGGAGACGGTACAACACTTTTCTCAACTTCTGGTGACATATTTACCAATTCATTTAATATGGTTGTCATACCAGGTATGAAATGATAATCACATGTTATCCATGATTTATGAGTTCGTATGCATTGCAGAGTACATACAAGATCCTACTTCGTATACATACACTCATTCATTATTGTATACACTGATATACAATATCTTGTACATAACAATACATAACATATTATATACTTAGGTATTCTAATCGTATACACATAGGCACCGATTCTATACCTTTTAGATATTTATTTCATAACAACATACAAGTTTGCATTATAATATATACCCTAATATGCATATTCGCGCATTCTACACCTACCATTTCATACTGTAGGTGGGAAAGGTACTTACTTGCTTTCAAGCATTGCAAAAATCAACTTCGATCTTCGGTCTCCTAGACTCCTAGGATCCTGTTGGCCAATTACAAAATTATTAGCCAATTCCAATACGTTTCATTACAAAATGTTCGTTACTTAATTATTTGAGTTGTATAATTATACAACACTCTACAAATATTGATTTCCTTATTTCTTTCTAATTCTACCCTATCGTTACTTACGAAGGGTATAAATCTTTCTAATCACTTTCTTTTCCTATTTGTGACCTTATTAGAGCTACTTAGGTTATTTGGGCAAAAATGACGATTTTGCCCTCCGTGCTTTATTGACCGATCCGAGCTCGATTCCGTTCTTTTAACAAAAACAGCCACACATTAACTTAAGAATAATGTCCTAGCGGCTCGTATCCCTTCATTTCACACTTAAGCCCCTTTTTCATAAAACTTTACGGTTTAGCCCTCAAACCAAAAATTGTGACAATTTTGCCCCTGGAACTAAAATTTTCTCTTTACATCAAAAATTCCTATTTTTTATAAGAAACATTTTTGCTCAAAGTAACACATCTTGAATCATTTTGAAAAATAATATTTTTGCCATTTTAATACTTTTTTCACTTTTAACATATTCTTGAAAATTCGAAAACTCACAAACGGTTGAGTTTTTCGATAAACCATACAAGATGCCTAACATTTTCATTGATATCTACAACTTTCATGTTTTAAATTTTTCCAAAATCTCACTGTACAAGGGTGTTTTTGGCCTTTTTTCAAATCTTCCAAGAAAAGAAATTTTCTTTCAATTTAGTCCCTAGGACGGTTTTTGTCAAAATCCTCTTCAAACTTTCAAATATACCCCTGCAGAGACCATTCTATGCCTAACTCAAATTGTTCTCATGCTCAAACTCCATTTTTGCAAAGTCTAACCTTAAAATTGCAAAATATCATTTTATGCAAAAACTACCATTTGCATCATAAATCAAAATTTCACCATCTAAACAGGTCATTCATCACATTCACATGTAATCCCATCAACCATAATCTCAAGAACTCATATAGACTTGAGACAATAAAAATCTAAACAAAATTTCTTAAATTTCAAAACTTTGAATACCAAAACTTACCAAAATGACATTCTTTTGATTTCTAGTCTTGAAATCCCTTTTGATCTGCCTTCCAAACTCCCTTTTCATGCAAAAATACCATGGGTTAATATTCCCCTTTCAACTCATGAAAAACCCCTTGAAAACTCAATAAAAAGTTTAGAATTTTTCCTTAAATCTTGTGAAAATCGTTGGATTTGCTTCTAAAATTATTTTGGGGTTATTTTTGCAAAGTTTGGGGTTGAGAAAATTTTTTGAAATCTTCCTCCAATGGCTGCCGAACTTGGGAAAGAAGAAAGAGGAAAAAATTTTGTGATAACTATGGACGGATTTTCCTATAGATACTTTTGAATCAAACAGTTGGGAATTTTTGGGCCCTCAAATCACCGTTAGATGGACCTGTCCACTTGGATATACAAACGTAATTAGAATTAGATGAAGGAAAATCAAACGAAAATAAAGAACACGCCAAATTTATAGTGGTTCACTCTGTTAATGAAGAGCTACGTCCACTGCAGTTCATTATATGGTATTCTGTGTACAAATTGCAGTATTACAAAGAAACCAGGACGAAAATAAACAGGTAGAGTGTCTTTTTCTGTATATCTTTTTCTATATATCCTTCGAAACTACCTCTCTGCTATATATATACTATGGAGTTGAAACGTGGTCTTTAACCGTCAGATGGAGTGGAGTAGTGCTTCGTAGGTAACTGTGATACTAGATACGTGTCGGTAGATGATTTGCTGCAGAATCCACTACCTCCTCATATTCCGGTCCTGTACTCAACGTGCGTTAAACGTTAGAACTTGCTATCCGTCGAACCGATACGAATGATCCAGTCGATCGATTCGTCAAACGATCTGGACGAGCGGTACTCTGAATGAATCGATAGTCGGTTTGGAAAGTCATAACACTCGAATTGAATAATCGATTTGATCGTCCGACCCGTTCGAGTCGCTCGATCAACTTTGTTGGGCCGCCAGGGCCCACGATCAATTTGGGCCTGTCCGAATTGTACCCCAACAATAACCATGCATTAAATGCATTCTTATCCCATTTGGTGACTCATGGTAACCCATGAGTATACCACTAGGTGTCCTCACATGATTGGGCCACCTTTTAGGGCTTGATGGCCCAATTACAAACTAACAAGTGTCCACTTTGTTGGGCTAAAAATTTACACAGTGTAATTTTTCGTCACGTAATATTTTTCTTATACTATCGTGGTCAAATCAGTGTATTTTCTATCCTTAGACTGTATAAAAATATTTAGCTTACTTTTCATCCAATTTCGGAGGCCAATCATAACATTTTTCGTATTCGCGTTATCACTTAGCAGTATTCTTATACTGCTTTTGCCTCCTTCCTACCCCAAGTTAGGGTTCAGACAACCTCCTTGTCCCATTTATGTTCCAATCATGCATTCATTTATATCATAATTTTACAATTAATTGTGATATAAAATTTATTTTATGGATATTATTTACAGATTTTTAAGTAATTCAACTCATAAAATCTGTATTTCACCATATCCAACATTTCATCACATTTGCCATAAAATATGCAATCAATGCCATTTATTCATACTTTATCGTAATTTTGTACAAAAATTACAACTTTTACAAAAATCATATTTTTTAAAAAGTAAATTCATTAATTAAACCCAATTAAATATTAGGTTTTATTAATGAAATTTTCTCGATCATTACACTTTCAATGACCAAATTCTCACAATGTTAAATGTTCAAGGACTATTTTAGCTGATTAAATTAATTTAATGACCAAATTGTCGCAATATTAAAAGTTCAATATCTCTAAAGCTTTTTACCCATAAAAATAAAAGAAAGTAAAAAATAAAATTCTGAAGATTATTTCCATAAATAATCTTTGAGGTTTGCCATCCGTTTTATTTTATTCATGACATTTATAAAATCTCATTTTAGTTCTTCATCTATTAATTTATTTCATTTTGATTATTATGTTAATTAGGTATTATTGTTGGGGTATAATTTGGTCAAGCCTAAATTATCTATTAAAGGCCCAAAATAAGGCCAAATTGTTAGGGTGCAATTTGGTCAGTATTGCAATTAGAGCGAGTCGAGCAAAACTAAACAACTCAAAGCTATTTGACGTGAGAAATACCATTCATATGTATAAATGAGTTAAGGCTTCAATGGGCTCGATCGGTTCGATCGAATATAAATCGTATGGTTTATTCGGATAATATTATGTCGTTACAGGTTTGTTTTCTAAGTATTCATTCAATGGGATCGATTCATATGAACTGATAGTTTATGAGCATGTCCAGCCACAAACTGAGACATGGGGAGAGCAGGATTCTTACAGCCTATCTAGATCGACACGTGTCCCACTATTACAGTTACCTCAAACATTATCATCCTCACTCTGTCAGTTAGAAGTCACGACTTTTCCTCATCCTCTATAGAGAAGGATGTTGTCTTCATTTGTAGATATAACAAAAACAACATACAAAGACTCTATCAAAATTTCTCCTTATTCTCATCTTTGTAATCTGTACCTCTTGAATTCATACATAATAAAGAACAATGAATGTAGCTCTTTTTATAGAAGGAACCACTATAAATCTATGTGTGTGGTATCTTTTGTCTTTTAAGCATTATTTCATTTCACTTGGCCTAGTTTATTAATTACTTTCATCAATTAACCTAACAATAACGATGATTTGAAGGGCCAAATCCATTAAAAAGAATATATTAATTTGAATTAACATATTTTATATTTGATTGTAGATCCAATGTCTACAGTTTGGTGCCCATTGTGGGGCCATCAGATCGCAACGCGAGGATCTTCAAGCTCAATCACTAGACATGGCTGACAACTCAGACAATTAACATGCACTTGAAATTTCAAGCGAAGAAACTGAAGCAACTCTCTAAGCGATCCAACAAATGAAAGCCCTTATAGCTGAAGTGGAAACTCTTAAAAAAATGCTTCAAGAGCAGGCTGCGCATTTCGAGGAATGTGATAGGAGGTTAGAACAACATAATAGAGAGAACTCAACTTTGAGGAGCCAGATCAGTTACAAGAACTCGTAAAAGGCCTCGTTATCATACTATTACCCATATTCTAAGTATTTAGGGCTCCGAATCACGACGACAGCACAATGGCACTATCAGACGCCACAGCCAATTAGATATCAATCTTCATTTAGCCCCATCAGAAAGATACAGCCACTATACACCACCTCAACTTTAACACCAGCAACTACAGTCACAACAACACCAACTACCACAACTATGACGCAGTAACACCTACTACAGCAACGACTACAATAACGACGAGCACTTATCTAGAACCAAACCAACGTAACACTAAGACGAATGAAGAACGCGAAGGAACAGTCGAGCCAACCACTCGATTCGAAGACACTCTGACACCGACCCTGCTAACTCCTAAGTCTATTCAGCAAATGATGAAAGAAATGCTTGAACAAAATGCTAAGCTCATGGAAGAAAAGATCGATTAGAAAGTCTTGAAAGCAACAAGCAAAAACCTAGCACTAAATGATATCTCGAAGAACATTCGAGAATCTTTAGTCATGAGGAAGATTACTTTACTCGTTCTTCCGAAGTACAGCAACCTTTTTTTCGCTTGCTTTACGCAACATCGTATCTAAAGGATCACCTTTTGCAATAAAAGAATGTGTTTAGTGTGACCAACATCCCAGACTTAATTCTAGATAAGGTGATGTGCAAGCTATTCACTCAGACTCTCAAAGGGCTGGCGCTTCAATGAGATAATGCCCATACCTTGTTCTAAAGGCAGTATTTTACACATCTTCTTCTTGGATCTTTAATTGATGATATCCACTCTAAAAATCAATTTTTGAGAAAACGAAAGCACCCTGTAATTGATCAAACAAATCATCCATCATTGGAAGTGGATATTTATTCTTAATGGTCACCTTGTTTAACTCTCTATAATCAATACATAACCGCAATGTGCCATATTTTTTCTTCATAAATAAGACAGGCGCTCCCCAAGGAGAATAACTACGGCATATAAAACCCCTTATCAAGCAATTCTTGTAATTGCACCTTTAACTCCTTTAATTCTGTTGGTACCATTCTATATGGTGCTTTAGAAATTGGTGCAACTTTTTGTACAAGATCAATTATAAACTCAATCTCTCAATCAGGAAGGAATCCCGGTAAGTCATCTGGAAACACTTCTAGGAACTCTTAAACCACATCTATATCTTCCGGCTTTAACTGCTGCTCCACTAGAGTATCCATAATACTAGCTAAATAGCCAACATAACCCTTGCTAAGGATCTTCTGAGCCTTCATTGTAGTTATAATTTGTATAGATGATCTCCCTATGGTTCCTCTAAATATAAACTGTTCTTCTCTAGGTGGTTGAAAGATCACAGTTTTCTTGTTGCAGTCAATTGTGGTATGATATTTTATCAACCAATTTATACGCAAAATGAATTCCAATTAGCCATATCCAAAACCACGAGATCCATATATAAGGTTCTATCAGCAATCTGAACCAAGTAAGCCCTTAACATTTGATTCGATTCCATTTCTTCCCCGGATGGTAACGTTACACCATATCTCATTTTCAACAAATTTGGTGTAATGCCCAATTTTCTCACAAATGTACTTGATGCAAATGAATGCATAGATCTTGAATCTATCAATGCATTTGGAACAACTTTAGAAAGTAAAATATTACCCGAGACTATAGAAGCATCTACATTAGCTTGTTCCTCTGTCATTGCATTCACCCTTCCTTGGATTTTCTTTTGTTTCGTGGGACAATCATTTGCCAAATGTCCTAGCTTCTTGCACTTGAAACATGAGTTAGTACCTTTATAAAATTCTCCAAAATGATTCTTCCCACACTTAGCACATAACAGCTTCTCGGTTACATTAGTAGGTTGCTCAACTTTAGAGCACTTACTGTTTTCCTGTTGTGGCTTCTGTTCTGCCCTTTTTCCGTTGGGTAGGATTTCTTAGAGTAAATCCTGATCTCCTTTGGTGACGAAACTTCCCAATGTCCTTTTCATTCTAATATGCCATCAACGTCTTATCGACTAACTCCCTAAACTCTATTGCAGAAGACATCCTCACATCAATTCTGATTTCAGGATTAAGACCTCTCAAGAAGTGGTCTATTTTCTCATTGTTGTCTTTAGCAGTATAAGGGACATATTTGCAACCTTCATTGAATTTTCTAACATGATCACACACTGACATCCTACCTTGCTTCAGCTCTAGAAACTCCTTTACTTTTAGTAATCTAGCATCCCTAGTGAAATATTTTTCAAAGAAGATCTTCTTGAATTTGTCCCAAGTTAGCTCATCCATATTCACTGTATGCTTAGTTCCGTCCCACCAGATTCTTGCTTCCTTTTTAAGCAAGAAGATTGCACAAAGTACCTTTTCAGCATCACTAATCCTCATGTAATCAAAGATGGTATCCAAGGATTTCACCCACTTTTGTACAACTAATGGTTCTAAACCACCATCAAAGTCAGAAGGCTCCATCTTCCTGAATCTCTCATATATAGTTTGTGAAGCATCCTGTCAAGGTAGAGGTGGAGGTGGAGGAGGCGGTTGGCACTGGTTATTCCTTTGCATATCCAACAACTGTTGTAACTGTTCACCATGCATCTTAGTTTATTGCTGGATCAGATTTGTCAAATTATCAACTAAATCATTCTATTGATCATCATCTTTTTCATCCTTTTTGGTGCCATATCTTCTTGTGTAGTGCCTAATCTTATTCCTTTAATTAGCTAACAATAAGCACAAAATAAATTAACAAAATCATAAAAATAATGAATCATAAGGACATGAGATACCAATGGTTGACCAAGTTTCCTAACCAGGATGCCTTCTTTTGTCCTCAAAATCGATTTAACCTTTGCTCTGATACCAAAAACTATAATATCCTTCAAGCTAACTAATGAGCTCGTGTAAAGCTTATTTAGTTATGATAAGAAGCATTAACCTTTCAATTTCATTATAATTGTTATGATTTACTTAACATATACATTTCAGTATAAAAGACTTTTGAAACTGTTGTTTCACTCATTTCCTTGTTTACAATATATACATTATTTTAACTTAGTAATATGAATATAACTATACTATCACAACTAGACTTAGTAACATATGTCTGTTCACAAAAACCATAATAGAGCTGCTAAGTTTTACAAAATAGAGTTCCAAGATACGTCTTGAAAGCTGCTCTAAAACATGGCATATGAACAAATATCTATCTGGCAGCTGTGGATACTCTGTCAATCCCTAACCTTGCACATCCTTACCTGCATCATAAGAACTATAATGAGCTAAAAGCTCAGTAAGCAGAAACTAATGTATGAACATAAACATTAAATACGAATGCAATCAGACATTTTCTTTTATCCGTTTTCTTTCAACAATTCTTTCCTTTTTCGGGTTCCCTTAGAGTGTGGTCGTGGTTTTCAGAGCCTGTTCATTATTTTGGCTAATGTAATAATAATAAAATATAGGGTTTTTATCTTAGTCTTTAGACCTTAGGTATTTGACGTATTCAATCTCAGTTTTTTATGACTTTTCTTATCTTGATTTTTCAAACTCCAAGTATTCACCACCCTTGATTAGCTTCATTGGTCCCACTGACGTCCTATGCCTACCTGACCACCAATTAAGCACCAAACTTCCATTTTAATTAAAAACCTTATTCTTTTTTTGATTATATCACATGTTCTAATGCAAATGTCATGAGTCATGAATGCATTTCAACAATCTTTATCATTCTCAAATAGCAACAATCCAATCAATGCACCTTAAAACATAATATGACATAGTTCTTATGATGCAGTAAATAGTAATTTCTACTTACCTTGAGTTTGATTTACGTTGAGTGAAAAGATCAATTCTCTTAGAAGATAAGATGTACTAAAGGCCTAGCATTATAAAATCACATACTATTTAATTTCTCATAAACCAAACTCATTGATCTAGGTTGTACGTCCATATTACTATGGTTTTGCATTAACTCAAACACAAATTGGGTTGAACACAAAAAAAAAAAGTCACAATGCACACCTTTGGCCATGGAACATGCTATATTACTAAAATTAAGATTAAACATGAAGATTAAATGTTCAATCATCTCGACAAACATGCATTTTAGCTCATTCCTACTATAAATTATATTGTATCAAACACATAATAATTTTACCTCATTCTAGCCAAAATAAGGTCTTCAATAAACAGATAACATTTCCAAACATCAAATATCATTAAGGGAGGTATATAATCTTATAAAAACAACCTAATATATGAGAATCAAGCATGGAGCATATTTGGTATTTCACTTAACCTAGTTTTGCATTTTCTTTCTATAGATTCAGAAATAACATTCAAACTAATTCCCACCTATTTATAAGCATTTAAAATCACTTAATAAACACTTAGAATCAATAGAAATAAAGGAAATAATCAGGTTTCACAATATTATCAATTTTGCAAAGAAACTAACTTAACTAGCTTAGTTTGAGCTTAAATCTATCCTAGCTTACTTTTCCCACATCTATAATCATATATAACAGAAAAAAACTTCATTTCAATATAAGAAACATAAATATAAAGGGTACCTTGTAGGTTAGGGCTCTATTGGAGGTCAAAACACTTATTTTCAAACTCAAAATGGTGAAAACTTGGGGCTGGTTTGTGTAACCCAAATTTCTATGGTCTTGTTTAAGTTTTTGTGAACTTTTGGACATGGAAAATGGAGAGAAAGAAGTGAGAAAAGTGCTAGATGTTTTTAGACTTGCTTGCAAAAGAAAAACACAAAAATGAACATTTTAGTTCATTTAACTTGGTCTAAATCAGGTAAGAGAAAAGAAGAGCTTACTTAGGTGCTCTTGCCCTCCTTTTCTTGATTTTGACATATGGAAAGAGTGCTGAGTAAGGGAATTTAGCTAATGGCTAGCCACTTAAATCTATTATAAGCAAGAGTAATTCAATTTGCTATAACCTAGTCAATAAACAAATCAAACTACACCATTTTGTATACATTCAATTCCAATCAAATTTGTCTATTTCAAATATATAAATGGGCAAAACAATTAGTTTAGAATGTAATTGGAATGGAAAAACATTTTCTAATTACGTTGAACTAATTATTTATACCTTTTTACAGTGGCTATGAGGGAGAGAAAAAGTAATCGTATTATGGACAACGTCACGGAGCATCATCGATGCAGCATCCATGTCAGGATCTGAGTTATTATTATTTTATTTCAAGATATTTAAATTCAAATGAGCCCTCAAAAAAGAAAAGAAGAAGAAGTTATTCAAATGATTTTATAATTAGTTCATATTATTGCCAAATAATTTTGGTTGCATTTAATATTATAAGAATCAAACCCCTACCATTCAGCAACTATAAACTATCTAATATATGAACTATTGTAGGAACTGTACATCTGCATATATAATTGGATATAAATTTTAACACACTGATTTATGAGTTTTTACGTTAAAAATTTAACGACAAGACCTTACATAACTAAAAATGATAATTCAATTGTTAGAACAATAGTTGCTAGCGCTAGGGCACAAATACACAATAAACGTTCTTAATCGATAGAAAGATTTAAAAATACTAGCCATGGAACTTTTCTCATAATAACATGATTCCGAATTTTCTCATAAAAGGTAAAAAAAAAAAAAAAAAAAATTGCAAGTTCTAGACACCTAACACAAGTTTTTTAAAAGAAAACAAAAGGGAAAAAGAGAATATTTTTAATTACATGCCGATTGTGTTGTTGAAGAAGTCACATGTAGAAAATCTAAGAAGACGTATTTTTGCGTTGAGAACAGCATTCAAGGTTTTTAGTAGGAACAACGACTTTGACAAAACAAGGCTTATCCCTTCTTAGAGTTTGCGCTGTGATTCCTCTCATGACAGCCGCTGTTGGACAGCCATCTTCACGTCTCTTACCAAGGTAAAAACAAAACCCTAATCATTTGGAACATGACAGTGTTAATAATGTAAAAACCTACACATATATTATATATATAAATCATTTTCATCCCGGGGTCTACTAGTCACAAAAGTGTCGGATTCCTATCTAGTATGTAATGTATTTTTTAGACTGGCTCCTCTTGTTTTATTAGTAACGTGTTATAATCCCATAAGCTTAAATAAGATTGTTCATATATATACATATATATATATATATTATAACTTGCATGCAGAAACTTTCCTTAAAAAAAATTAGTCTAAAAAAGGAATATTGAATAAACTTACAGGTCAATATTGTCTTTGACTGGATATTCGAGTGCTGAATATTTATAGTGTTTGATAATTGATATTGGATAACTTGCTGAGTCTTAAAATTCTCCGAGGATAAGAGATTATGATATATATGAGATTATGATATACACACACATATATACATATATAAAAGATATGTTTTCCTTTCAAAGACTCCATCCGTGGTGTTGAATAGTCGATTCAAATATTATGATCACTTTTATACTCCTTATTTCAAGTGTCTTTAATTAGATAATATTTTCGATTTGTCCACTTTAAAATTATCGAGAAGATATCTGTATATACAAATATATCTATGTATACTTTACGTGGGCAATTATGAATTTGTATAACTAATTTTAACAATTAATGATAATTAATAAAGGAATGAAGGTCGTTACAAGTTATTTTAAGGACTTAATATGCATTACTTTTTTTCGGGCCCAAAAAAATCATCTCGACAATCATAGTGGTGAATAGGCGGACGGGTTGGCGGTTTCAGGCGGTTTTATTTAGGGGAATACAGTACACCAGAGGGGAAGTAGTGATTTAACGCTATTTCTTTGTTGTTTTTACCCTTAAAACTGATGCTGAGTAACTTGGATGCTAGAGGAGAACTGGGAAGAACGAATAAGAAAAGAAAAGAGGGGCGGCACTCTTTCAGGAATAGGTTAGATCACGACTCATAAGTGATGTATATTATAAAATTAGGTTTTTTTTAACCTATATAGGCGGACGGTCAGGTAGAACCCACCCCTTAAATTTTAAAACCATTCCGGTCTACCTCTATATGTTAGTGGGTGAATTGTTGACAATGAACCCATTTTTTTTGGGGGCCGCGGGCTGCCGACGGGTGCATGGTAGTTTTTATACTTCCCTAAGAATATGCACGGGGTGGCTGAAATACCAACCATCACAAAATTTATGTTGCATATACTTTTTTTAATTTAAGCAAATGGCTGATTTGTTGTATACATCAAACAAAGCACTCACGTATTCCCCAGAGAAATAGAAATCTCAACTTTTGACAATGTTGAGCATTTTTCCTCTTTTTTTTTTTTTTTTTTTTTGTCCTGCTATATATCTGACACTTTTAATTTTTGTTTATGAATATGTTTCTTCTTCCGTTGCATCTATCTATATCACACAAGGTGTCTTGTCTTCTTCATTCAGTTAGTTGCTTAAGAATTTGAGAATCGGCTACTTCCCATGATAATTTTTAAGAAGTGTACTTATGTACTTAAAAAGAAGGGGTAAACGGCCAATTTTGCCCAAATCCCAAAATTAAGTTTTAAAAATAAATCTAATTTAATTAAGGGTGTCTTATCTTTTTTTGTAGGTTATTTTATCTTTTCTATTGTATTTTCATCTATAAAATGTGTGAAGGATTAAATTGAAACAAGCTTTATAATTCAAATGATATGTGATATGTAGTTTCTAAAAACTGAAAGATAAATCAATAAATAATTATAATTAAATGGTATAATTATGTAGTTAACATTTTGTTAACATTTATCTAACCCTAGTACTGTTCACTTTTCTTTTTTCTTTTTTCTTTTTTTTTAAAAAAAACTTTGTATCTGAAGATTCAATCACCAGTTTATGAAAAACATTAAGGCATGATTCTTTTACTTTCATTTTTTTTTAAAAAAAAAAAGGCTAATCTCTTCCTTAGCCTATTCGTGGAATTTGCCTACAGATCATTTTAATCCATCAAGTCATATTCAGAGGCAGGCAAATCCCACAACAAACCCTCTGAACCAAAAACATTAGATGATCCATTTCTCATCTCTTTTCCACCCTCAAATTCCTCTCCATTCCCTTCAATAATTTTGCCATTCAATTCGTCGCCCTTTGCGGTGCACGCGCTGTTCCCGCTGCAAAAACTTTGGTGATCCCATGGCGGAAAATCCCCTCCGCTGCTAAAAGATGGTTGGCCACACTCAAATCCATTGCCAAGAGACTCCCAAGGCTTGTTCGATTGTAACATGTCATAACGAGGAGGCTGATCTTGGGTAATAATCCTTGACATGTCAAATTTGACATTCTCAATGCTATCAACATCCTTATTTTCTTGCTTAGTGGAACTATTATTCATGTAAGTTAGTTCTAAATTGGGTTGCTTGAGCTGTAAGTCAACGCGTTTTTTTGTTAAGAGATGGAGCATTTCATCTTTGAAGCAGCCGAGCGCAGCGTCTGCGAGGTGAGCCACTTGTGGGGGCTCGAGCGTGGTTGCGATCTCAGCCATGAGGTGGGAAAATGGCTTGTGAGTGACCGGGTCGATTCCCATGCCCGAAAGCTTCTTTTTGAGCTTGGTGTTCCAATGGTTCTTCACATCATTGTCCGTGCGACCGGGCAGCTGGGCGGCGATTATTGACCATCTGTTGCCAACAATGGAGTGAAGCTTCACAATGGTTTGCTCCTCTACGTCCGAGAATTCGCCATGCTTGAGGTCTGGCCTAAGGTAGTTAGTCCAACGCAGCCTACAACTCTTCCCACATCTTTGAAGACCTTTTGTATTCATGAAAAATGGAGTATCAAAATCAAACATATAAGAATACTTATTAAATTGGAAATTTATTAGAAACAAAGCTTGACTTGTAGGGTAAATAATCGAGGACAAAATTATAGTAAATCTACTTTTCGCTTTCACAATGTTCATGAGGCTCATTGTTTGTATCAGGTCATAAAAAAAATATTTGACTAAGGGTAAATAATTTAGGACCAAATTGTAATAATACTTTTCTAAATTGCATTCATCATGAACATCAAGGGTAAATAATTTAGGACCATTTTGTAATAATACTTTTCCAAATTGCATTCATCATGAACATAATGATGAGATTATTTTATGGCGTGTATATTAGTACTTTTTTTTGGTTAATAAAATGTATCTTAGTATTGCTCTAATATATATATATACACATATATATATGTATATAGTGACGAAGATAGCTTATAATTAGGGGCTCCTTTTTTGTTCCTATGCATATATGTATATATAATATAAGGAATATCCAGGAGAAAACAAATAAACTCCCGGAAAGCCTATTAGTAAGCCCAAGACCATAACTAAAGCCCTTTTATTTTTGACAGTTATTATTAGCCTCGATATATATATATATATGCATAACATATATGCAACATATATGCGTAAGTAAATATAAACCTGCATTCTTGGGGATGAATCGCCAATTGCGAGTGCCATGTTGGGCAATGTAAGAGGAGAGCTTGTTGTCCTCTTCGGGTGTCCATTGTCCCCTCTTCACATTGTCCTTCTCACAACAAGGAATCCGACCCATTTTATTATTTGATTCTTTCTTCTCAAGTATATATAAATTGTTGGCACACAAAATTTTGACCAAAAAGAGGAAAAAAAAAGAGGTGAAAACTAATTTGTTGTTTTTTGGGGTTTTTAGTTAGTTTTGTTGCTTGCATGATTGTGAGATTTTTATAGGAGTGAGTGGCAAAAAAGTGCACAAGGATAAGAGGAGAAAGAGGCATCAAAGGTGCATGATTTTATTAAAGAATTCAACGCCATGGAGTGTGTGAGGGATTGGCCGGTAGGTCACCCACAAGATGCACGGTCAACTCCCTCTTTCTCTAATTGACTTATTTTTTCTATGTTGGTGAGAAAATGTATTTCACACTAAACTACCTTTTGGAGAGGAGAATAAAGGAATTTAAAAGAGTATCTTTCATGTTTGAAGAAGCTAAGGGTGTTGCTGCTCGTGCGGGTTACAATAAAATTATAAATACACATTTCTTACTTTTATTATTTTGGCTAATTCTTCTTTAAAGTCTACAATTAAAAAAAAAATTATTGGTACTCTATTTGCATCATATTACATCAAAATCATATTAAAAGAAGATATGTAAACTTAAGAGGATTCAATAATCAAAGATAACGAACACTCTACTGACAAGAATAGTTCTTATAGTAAACCTACGTCAAAACTATATCAAATGAAGAATAGTGCAATAGTTTGATATAATTTTATAAAGATTTGACTGTTTAGAACTATATTATACAATCGCAAAATTCTTTTTAAAGTTTTCCAAAACCTAACAAAACTCTAGTGAAATAATACAATATAAGATACGCCCCTTCCGATACCAATAAAAAGGTGCGCTAATGTCATATACGAGATAAGATACGAGGAGGATGACACATGTAGAGTCTACCAAGTAAAGTAGCACATTTGAAGCTAGTTTTCTAGGCACGTCTCAACAGTAGAAATTGTACAATAGGCAGGTAAGGCTTATCAAAAGCTCCTTTAGCCAAGTTAGGACCGGCATGATTTGTCGTTTGCAAGTTAGAGCATATTGCTATATATAATAAAAAAATATTAACCAACCCAAGATTAGAGTGTTATGGGTAACATGTTAGAATCATTATGACATGTTAAAACATAGACTTCATGTAAGATTCTAAGAATAAAAAATATATAATAAAAAAATATTAACCAAACCCAAGATTAGAGTGTTATGGGTAACATGTTAGAATCATTATGACATGTTAAAACATAGACTTCATATAAGATTCTAAGAATAGGTGTTAAGCCCATAATGTTCATCTGATGGCTGAACAAAAGATGCCTATCGATATGTGAAAATGTTCACCTTTTTCAATCAGCTTCTATGTGTGTGTTTGGAAATTAAGTTGTCTACAGTGTAAAATTTTTATAATACTACAATACTTAAGTTCTAACATCAAATTCAAACTTCATTTTTCAAAGCACACTTTATAGCGTAAAGCTTTCATATGCTATAATATTTAATTATCATTTCTTATCAAGACTTTTTGTGCAAGATAAAAGGGGGCCACACTAACAATGTTACTTATTCATTTGGCAAACACGTTAGAAAAAATATGTTCAAACTATTACAGTGTAAAGTTCTCACATATTATAGTGAAAAATAAAAATTGCTACAATGTAATTATGCTTAAGTTTCAATGTGTTTCCTAAAACTTGCATGAACAACAAATGCGGATTTTTGGGTGAGTGGGCCAATGCAGTTGACAGGTCCAACATCATGGTGGCCGCAAATTGTGGACCAGTGTGTAGTTTGCAGAGTTTAGGCACGGCATGGAAAAATGGCCCGAGTATTAGAGCCATTTTAATACAGGTTTAACCCAAGTCAATATCAAATATTAAACAGTCAATGTTAAGCAGAACAAACAAAAGGAAAGTCTAAGCTGGTGTTTAGAAAGATGGTGGGAATCAGTGGTGAGAACCACTTTTACTGTAGCATGTGAGAGTTTTACACTGTAATAATTTTTTTTATTGTTACTGTAGCATGTGAGAGCTTTTTACTGTTTATAACTGAGTTTGTGGTGGGAACTGAGTGGTTCCCACCACTTCCAAACACCCCATAAGTGGGTGTTTGGAAGAGTGGTGGGAACCACTTTTACTGTAGCATGTGAGAACTTTTTTACTGTAGCAATTTTTTTTATTATTACTGTATCATGTGAGAACTTTTTACTGTTCATAATTGAGATTGTGGTGGGAACCACTCACGCTAAAGATCCCATTATTGATTAGAGTTAACCACTCCACTAATCTAATCCTGCCACGTCATCATCATCATTCATATCCCTTATAAAATGCAAAACTTCTTTGCCGTTTAGATTATCTTTCCTATAGACCTAAACGTTAACATTTTGAAAAAATAAAGCTAACCACCAACAAAAAAAAGGGGAGAAACAAAACTTTTTTCTAGGGAGAAGAAAATCTTTTAATGAAGCTCTAAATATATCTTAATATAAACTATTTAAACTGTCAATTTTTTTAATAACATTTTATTGATTTTAACGCCCACACATACACATATTTCATTTTTATTGATTTTTTTATATCCATTTCGATTTTTTAAGAGGAATATATACTTCGATTTTAATACTAAAAAAAACACAATATCAATAAAAAAAAACTATCATATACACATAAATAAAAGGAGAAATATTGAGAAGTATTTTTTTTTTTTTGAAAGATTATATACATTTCGATTTTAATACTAAAAAACACAATATCAATAAAGAAAAACTCTATCATATACACATAAATAAAAGGAGAAATTTTGAGAAGAATTATTTTTTGAAGATTAAAACGGATAAAAAGTGACATAAAAAAACAAAAAAAACGGATAAGAAGTTTTTTTGGGTTGCTTTGCTTTAAAGCGAGCCCTTACCTATAGCCATAGCGTCAAAGCAATTCCGTTTCTTTCACTCTCTCTCTCTCCTCTCTCGCTCTAAATTCCAATTCTTGAAAGAGAAAGAGACCCAACACGTTTCTTTCTACATTCTTCACAACTCCCATACAAATTCACCCCTCAGAAATCCCAGATCCCAATAAACCCAGAAAACCAAAAAACAGGAATAAAAATCCAATCTTGGGCATCATTTCTCTCTTTCTCTCTCTACAACTTTGAGTGTTTTTTCCAGAGAGAGAAGATGTGTTGTGGAGGGAGGATGTGCATGCTGTGCACGTGCGTGATTTTGGTGGTGATCCTCATCGGTTTGCTGTTTGGGTTCGGAGTTTTCAAGAATGGCTTCCACAAGCTCAAGGACACCGTTAATTTCTGTGATCCAACGGTTCATGGCTCTTTATGTGGTGCGGGGAGGCCCTTCTTTGCTTACCCTGCTCCTCCACCTTACTAGTGATGGTCCATAGTTTCTTGTTTTTTAATTATTCTAAGTCATCTGTTTTTTTTTTAACTCTTTTTTGGTGTTGTTATTCTTTTGGGACAATATTTTGATTCTATTGTAATAATTATAATATGCGTCAATCTTGTTCCTTCATTATTATTATTTTTTGTATAGTTGACGATTTTATATCGATCTTGATGGATGATTTGTGCTAATGTTTTGTGCATAGTCTGATTATGGATTTTGGATCTATTATCATGATGGATTTCGTGGACTAAATATTCTTTTTTTAAATGACTTATTGGGGTGTGTGTTCAATTTATTGATCATGGTTCTTTGGAAAAAATAATAATCACCCTTTCAAAAAACAATAATAATAATAATAATAATCACAAGGGGAAATGATGCTTATCATCAATCTTTTGTTTCATCTAAGCCAATTTAGGGGACAAAATCGTAATTTCACTATTGTTTATAAATTGAAAATTATAAGACCTATGGTGTGTTTATAATTACTTAATTCAGTTTGAATTTTAATTCACCGAGTCCTAACTAATATTTCTGCAGCAAATACTTGCTGAATAAATTTTGCCAACTGTTTTGTGCTTCTTTTCTGTAATCTTTTTGGCCCCTCGCACAAATTCCCTGTCCTAGTTTTCAGGTTGTACGGACAAAAGGATATTCTGTCCTTTCAGAAGCTAGCATGTCCGACAGACTTCTTCCAAACTCAAACCACTTCACGACTCTGAAAGCTAAAGTTGTCTGGCGTAATTCTAATCTGGACGGTCAAATTTTTATTAGATTGTACTAATTTCGTATGCATTTTTAGGTCAAATGCGATTCTCATTTCTCATCTAAACGATAGGAATGGACGGAAGCATAATTTTATATGGTGTTTGAGAACCCGGTTTAAGCTAAAAAAAAACAATTCTCCGTAACATGTAAAAACTTTACACTATAAACGAATCAAACTGATAAATTTAAAATAGGTGTCAAACAACGGTTAATCCATGAAGCAAATATAGTACGACTTTCTTATGGTTTAACTCGTCTCTGGTAGTCCAAAATGTTATGAGAAGTAGAGGGAAAAGGGGCAGAGAGTACACCAAACCAAGATGTGTAGTACTGTAATCAATAATGGTTCTTTACTTCTTTCACCCTTAAATATAAAGACCTTGGGTTCAACTTCGAGGTGGGACAAGAAAGCACAGTTTTTACAACAAGGCGTTGCGCCCATAGCCACCATGTGCCCACGAGATGAAGCAGGCATGCACGTATGACTGTCTCATTCTTACCGCCGATGGGGGTAAAAATTGAAAACCCATCCATCTATAATAGCATTAGCAACCCACATCAAAATCGGTTTGATATCGGCAATACAACTGTATAACCTAATTATCCTACACATATCCATTTGGTGGCTCTCCAACTCTTGATGATCTCTTCTGTTGGTCTGCATCATAATGTTGAAAAGCAGCATCCAAAGCCTGTATCACAATTTATTCCTTAGTTCCAGTATAATTGATAATCAACCCTTGAGAATTATAAAATCCCCTCAAATTGTCCTGCATTCAAAACCCATCTCCTCCAGCTCTAACAGGGTGTTTGGAAGAATAGTTTAATAATCAGTTTGGATTTAAGAACTATAGCATGTGAAAGCTTCACACTGTAGTTTTTTACTATAACATGTCAGAGTTTTACACTGTTTACAATTCAAACTATTGATTTAAACTACTCTTTCAAACACCCTATAAGAAATTTTAAGTGACTTAAATGTCATAAAATTAGATATCATTCCAAGTTTACCTTGACAAATGTTACAGCGAATTATAACCTTATCTAAAAGCAATTCCCATTGCAACAGGGATAAGGGTTTTCTATAGACTACCAATCCAAGGGGGTTTACTTTGATAATTTCGTACAGGGTTGAACATGACATTTTACTTGAAAACCAGAGGAAATTACAGAATTTTCCCCTTTTTTTTTTAATCAACACAAAAGAAGGAGAAGAAGAAGAAGAATGAGAACAAGAACAAGAACACGAAGAAAAGAGATCGGTAAATTGAAGTGATTATTTCTCGATAGTTCAAACACAGGGCACTGGATTAGGTAGTTAAGCTGAAAATGGAAGAGTTCGTTCACCTGATGCATTGGGCGAACTAGAAGGGAAACCTGATGCCGAAAGTCAGACTGCACGGATTCCTTTATTTCCTGTATCAACGACCAAAATGCATATCACTAGTTGAAACATTGCACGTAACATAAGATGTTAATAATAGCACTCTTTTTAATTCTTTTACCCGAGAAAATCACGTTACAATTAACTGTTATTTGGTGCTAAAGAAATACCTCTAGCTGCCGATATATTTGTGACATCGCATCCTTTAATCTGGTCACCTGTACATCATCGACTATATGAATTCCATAAACATGAAAATAAAAACTAAAAAAAAAAAAAACAAGAACATTTGGATCAACAAAGCTAAGAACTCACCTTTGTGTGAAGAGATGTTGTTGTAATTGGATATGAAGACCAGAAATGTCTCAGTAATTCCTGTATGGACATCCAATGCTGGCAAAAAATAAAAACGGTTCTCTGTTATAAAATGACAAAAAGTAGCCAAAACAAAGACGAAAAAAAGAAAAAAGAAAAACCAATCTCAACTCACATGCAGTAGTTCATGTTTTGTTGTGTTTGGCAAACTGTCCAGAATACTCTCCTGAGGATTCTTCCCCAGTTGGAACTTGGAGCTGGATATATTCTGGGTCAATCCATTTAGAACCTGCGCCATAAAAATGAGAAGCTATATATTTTCCAGCCAGGAGAAATACGTATGGTTATACACATAAATACATATGCACGCCTGTGTGCAGCTTTGTGTTTCATTGCACATCCTAGTTTGAATGATCATCAAGACGGATTTCTTTACCGAAAGAGCAACTTCGGGTTTAACAATGGGGTCACTCAAGCCCATAGCCTTGATTTTAGATATGGAATCCCTTAAAGAGCCATATGCTTCATCAATGCTGAGGTTGCACTTCGTGTGTTCCGTTCTATTTCGTGCGTCACCTAAGGTTTTAAGTGCATTAACTTGTTG
>CAMOHE010030869.1:37658-68730 GCA_946598075.1 Artocarpus hirsutus
AAGAACATTTGGATCAACAAAGCTAAGAACTCACCTTTGTGTGAAGAGATGTTGTTGTAATTGGATATGAAGACCAGAAATGTCTCAGTAATTCCTGTATGGACATCCAATGCTGGCAAAAAATAAAAACGGTTCTCTGTTATAACATGATAACTCACTGTATGGACATCCAATGCTGGCAAAAAATAAAAACGGTTCTCTGTTATAACATGATAACTCACTGTATGGACATCCAATGCTGGCAAAAAATAAAAACGGTTATCTGTTATAACATGATAAGCCAGAAAAGTAGCCAAATATACACAGATGAAAAAGAGAAAAGAAAAACTGATCTCAACTCACGTGCAGAAGTTCATGTTTTGTTGTGTTAGGCAAACTGTCCAGAATACTCTCCCGAGGATTCTTCCCCAGTTGGAACTTGGAGCTGGATATATTCTGGGTCAATCCATTTAGAACCTGCGCCATAAAAATGAGAAGCTATATATTTTCCAGCCAGGAGAAATACGTATGGTTATACACATAAATACATATGCACGCCTGTGTGCAGCTTTGTGTTTCATTGCACATCCTAGTTTGAATGATCATCAAGACGGATTTCTTTACCGAAAGAGCAACTTCGGGTTTAACAATGGGGTCACTCAAGCCCATAGCCTTGATTTTAGATATGGAATCCCTTAAAGAGCCATATGCTTCATCAATGCTGAGGTTGCACTTCGTGTGTTCCGTTCTATTTCGTGCGTCACCTAAGGTTTTAAGTGCATTAACTTGTTGTGCATCGAAGTAGTCGCGAGGATCCTGGTTTCAAAGGAATGACATGAATTACATGTACAGATGAAAGATGTGACTATAACAATGATGGTTATGCAAACCTTGATACAAAGCGGTGCAAAAGTGTGATCCTGGGATTCTCGAAGATCCTCTATCTCTGTCATCCGAGAAATCCTATCGAGTCTCTCCTGTGTTTTGTCCCCATCAAGCTCTGTAAAACCAGTGGAAAAATATACTAGAATAAGGAGAAAATTTGAGGTCCTCGAGGAAAAAACTTGAGGGAAGGAGCATAGCATCTGAATTAATGAATCAACAATACTAACCTTTCCTTGACTGCACAAGTGCTTCGGCTACAGTTCGTGGATCTTCCAAGTCCACATCTGCAGTCAAGATATGGCATTGGTTATCTAGCGTAAACTAACAATGAGTCTTGGCACGTTAACAATTGGCATTGGTTATCTTCCCAATCAAACCTCCACTTAAAGGTAGAAATCTGCCAGAAATCGCAAGATATGGCATTTGTAGTTTTACAAAACACTACTGAAAAAAAAGGGTTGATTAAAATGTCTTACCTACAGTTCTCCCTTCAAGAACAACAGCACCTTGTCGGTTAAGATCTTGTGACAAAGTCCTCATGTACCGCTCATGCTGTGTTTCACTTATATCCTTGGTGCCGTCTCGGAAGATTCCATGGTCCTGAATATCAAAGGGTAGCAACCAGATAAGAAAACAGAGGGCTAATCCTGTTAGCAGTATAAGAAACATGATCCTCAAAAAAAAAAAAAAATAAAAATAAAAAGTCCTAATCTTCTTGTTCTTGGTTAAAAAGTTAAATGTATGCCAACAGAAAACAGTAAATAGTTAAGCTTCACATCCCTGTTTGAAAATTTTGATGGCTTATCTAAACACTTGAAAGAAATGTCGAGGACATTTTTTTTCTTATATAAGAAAATGCTTCTTTTATTGAAATAATGAACCAAAAAAAAAGAAGGATCAAAGCAATACAAAGGATGAGGGATCCTCGGGACAAGAAGAAAAAAAGAGAACAAAAACTAGTAAAAACAGGATCACAAAAACAAGAACTATGGCCCAAAATTACCAAATAAATACTTCAAAACCACCCCGTACTAACGCTATTGTCCAATAACATCCTTCCAATTGAGAACTAACAGAGAAAAAGGAAATGCTTTAAACGCTTTATCCGTTGTAGCCCATAAAGAGGCTGAGAATTTAGCATTTTCAAAAATG
The DNA here is from genome assembly GCA_946598075.1 of Artocarpus hirsutus. NCBI lineage: Eukaryota > Viridiplantae > Streptophyta > Magnoliopsida > Rosales > Moraceae > Artocarpus > Artocarpus hirsutus. Next base: position 39,675 of record CAMOHE010030869.1, read on the forward strand.
TCTAAGGCTTTAGCTCCTTAACCTCAAAGATCCTTGCATTTCTCTCCATCCAATTATTAAAACACATGGACAAAAGCAACTTTAAATGCCAAATAAAATTCAAAACTTGGCTTCACTTCTTCTACACACATGTAAGCCATTACAAAATGCAAAGTCCAAACTTGCTTTTGTTTCTTTTTTTTTTTTTTCTTTTAATAAGTAACTCCAAACGCAATTTAATTTACTATTGTAAAGTCCCTTGATTACTACAGTCAATCACATGCGGAGTCTATTAACTAAGTTTTATAATTAAGCCATCAACCAAAGGAAAGCACAAGAAAATCCATAGAAAATATCAACCGACAGAGTAGAATAAACTTCTCAAAGTATCTTGAAAAATGATCTTATACTACTTACAGGAAGATGAGTGTAATCATCGCCTAGATCTGCTTCCATGTCTAACGTAGGATCAACCCGTCTGATCTGCAAACAAGAAATAACAAACGAGGACAAGAAAGCTAGAAGAAATTCTACATATTAAAATCATAAAAGATGAATTCAGCAGAAATGTTAAAAGGGATAAAAAGAAAGGGACCGAAAAATCACTTTAAAGGATCACCTTCCTGCGAGCTTCTCTTGCCAAAATATCATCACCCTTCAAGAACATGGCAAGTTCCTCATCTTCAGCAGCCTCTGCCGCGACTGTAACAGCATTCTTTGTACTGTGGAGATACTCGGCTCTAAAATATTTTGTCCAAAAGTCCTTTTCAGTCATCTGATACTCACAGACCATAAAAATATCTAAGCACGCCTTTAGAATTATCACGTCGGATACCTAGGCCTTAAACAAAACAAATAAGGGCAAAGAAAGCAATAAGCATATGATAACGTAAGAAGTTGCTTCGACGTCCGCAATACCTTACTGGGAACAAGATTAAGGAAAGCCTGGTGAACAGCTGGTTTCAGAACGAAAATCTGAGAGATGAAAAGAACCATATAATTCAACAACAATACAAGAAGCACAAAAAAGCAAAGATTTACCATCACCAGCTATTTAAAAACCTAAATAATTTTCAAGATTAGAAAATCAATGAAATGACTTAAGAGACATACCTGGTATTTGATCTCCGGTGTCAAATTAAATGTAACCTTGTTCGTCTTAGGACCCAAAAAGGGGGAAAAAAATCAGCCCAAAAGTATACGAGAGTAAAATAATAATAATGAAAGTTAAGAACTAAGGAACATTTTCCCCATAAAAATGTGTGTGAGAATAATTTCTTCATTAAGACACCAAAGTGGCAGAATTAAACCCTTAATGAAATGCAAGTGTAAGATAACTTTAGAGAGAGCAAAAGAGAGAGATTCTACCCGGCCATCAGCTGTAGGTTTGGTGTCTAATATCATCGTACTTTTGAAGCCAACCCTTTGTTTTGACTTTCTTCGGCTATCTCCATCAAGCAACTTCTGTTAATATATTTTCCACAAGAAAAAAAAAAAAAAAAAAAAACACTATATCACAACCTTTAAATGAAACTCAATTTCATAAGCAACGGGGAAAACAACAACAAATTCAGACACACGTCTTCAAAACAATGTACCTTTCTTGTTGCCCAGAACTCAGATTCCGTTAACACACCACCAATCACAAATTGCTTATGAAGTTTCTGCAACTCGCTGTGGATGTATGATATTAGTACTATAAAGAGAAAGTTTGAACAAATGAACCATTACCAAATCGTAGCCACGGGTCCTGTCAAGCTCCTATCCAAACTGTATTCAGATTTTGATTTAGAAAAGGGTAAAATAAAATTTATATTTATGGTGAAAGGCCTAATTTTTTCATGAAGGAAACTTGGACTTACACTTTCTTATCACCTTGGTACAGGAAATTATATTACCTATCTTCTCGCAATAGCTTCATCCGGAGCTCCATTTCTGAAGAACTGAGTTGCTCATCAGGAAATGACACTGCAGATATCTCAGAAGCAACATTTGTAGTGGGTGTAACCTTTGCAGCAGAAGCAGCTTTTGCAGCTTCCCCAGATTTTGCGAGGGCATTTCCTAAACAATAATAGAATAATCACAAAATAAGAATATGCAAGGTGAGCGTGTGTTAAAGAGAATTCGGCTGGGCAAGTGGCATTGTTTGAAAATTTGGAATAACTACATATTAACTTCAACTGATGACATTTTCTGGTTTTTAATTGAGATTTACCCACAAAATCTCGGCACACATGAAGATCAGCAAAACTTTGGAACTCAAATATGTAACTTCCACCCTGGAACAACACATAATTGGGATTTCCACATTAAAGTCTCAAACGAACCCACGGGAAAAGAGTCTTGATTCTTCAATACTATGTACAGAATCCGATGTTTAGGAGGGAAACCTGATCATGGGTGAGATTAAGCCAAGGTGGTTTATTTGATCCCTCCTTAGTGTGTTTATGCCCTGAACATTAACAAAGAGGGAAGAAAAAAGGAAATCGCAAAAAGTTTGATATTAACAAGTTTTAAGAAACAACAAGTACCTTTAATGTGTGCAAATTCCACATCCAGCTTTGTGGCAGATGTGGGATCATTAGCCTTGAATAAGAACTTAACTTCATTCTGCACCAAAGCAACAAATTATATTAAAAAAGGTATAAAAAGATTCACTTTTGTTTTTGTCTTTTAGCAAAACAAATACAAAACTAATAAAATTCAAAGAAAGAAGATAAGTATCATAATCAAATCAATCAAAACAAATACTTTCAAGCCATTACAATCTCTTAGTTCCGCATTCTTCATTATAAGAAAATGAAAAAAAAAAAAAGAACCCAAAAATTCATTTAGTGAAGTAAATCAAATTGCACAACTTAAAACACCAATGACACTTTAATCATCATTATCCTATTTTTCCAACTAAAGTGAACGATCAAGCTGATAAAGAATTGCATCAAAAAGGCATTAAAACGCTTAAGCATCATTGATTAGCAGGTAATTACCACTTAAATAAGCACTAATTAAGCTCATAAAAAAACACCATTCCATTGAGAGAGAGAGACTAAAGAAATAATCACCATTTTGAGAACACCAGGAGTTCCAGGGTCCTTGACGGAAGTCTTGTACTTGGCTCGCTTAATCACGTCTCCACTCGCCATCTTCGAGAAGCGTTCCTCAATCCAATGCTTTCAGATCAAAAAAACTCAATTCTTATATTTTAAAAAAAATCACCTACAAAGAATAAATTCCGATTCCGACCCTAAAGATGACTCAAAAATTCGTCAAAATTGAAGCGATAAATAAGAGTTGTTCATATATTTGTTTATTTACAGGTTTCGTGATCGAGAAAGCTAGGGTTTTTGTTGGTTTCTTCGGTAATGGAGATCAGAGATTGGAGAAGCGAAAGAAGGAAAGCTGTAATATGCAAGGAGGGCGAGGGATAATAAGAAAAAGATTATGAGGAAGGAGACGACCTTAACATACTGGAAACGACATCAAATCTTTCACTTAAGCCCACGGGTGCCCGCCCAATCAGATTAGGTCCATGAAAGTGGGCTTCAGTACTCAAAAGGCTCATATGACAATTAAAGGGCTTTGTCGTTTGTCGTGTCGTGGCCTACAGTTCAGCACGTTTAGTCTGGATCTTAGTCGCTTCCTTAAAATTCAATTTACAGAATAAAAAAACTCCAAAAAAAACCGGTAATTGATTTTAGAGCCGCAAAAGAATCGATTTTTCATTTAAATTTTCTTTCTTATTGTTACCGCTTGGAAGACTTGATCTCCCAAACATACACTAAAAATTCTACTGCCACAATATTACAATATATGGCCTATTTGAAAATCCAATTTTAACTAATGGTTTCAGTTTTACCTGAAACTCTCTTTTGGTCCAATAGCGATTAAAACCAAGTTTTAATAGTTATAACTGCTTTTGTTTCAACTAAAACAATAGTAAGAACTACTTTTGTTTAACATCTATTGTTTTTAATAGTTGTAAATAATGTCTAATTTATTTATTAGTGTGTTAATTTAAATTTTATAAAATTTTCTTTGAACAAAAATTTATTCCATATAATTAATTCTACCTATTTTTAATTTTCTATAATTTTTCTATACCTATTTGACATAATTATGAAAATGCTACTATACTCTCATTGTTTACCAAAACGTCATTTTGGCACTTTCTCCATATGCTTTCACGTGAAAGCTTCATACCTAGACAACCCAAATAACCCCTATCTAATATATGGATTATGTAAATAAAGTAGTTAGAACTACTTTAGTGTAGCATTCATTATTTTTAATGGTTGTAAATAATATCAAATTTAATTATTAGTATGTTAATTTACATTTTAGAAAATTTTGTTTGATCAAAATTTTATTCCATATTATCAATTCTATCTATTTTTTATTTTTCTACAATTTTTCTACACCTATTTAGCATAATTATGAAAATGCCACTATACTTTCACTATTTACCAAAATACTGTTTTGGCATTTCGTTCTTATGCATTCACTTGAAAGCTTCCTACCTAGAGAAATTAATAAATCATAAACTCTTGGTTTAGCACATCCAATAATTATTTGTTTAATTATTTTACTGTACTATTATAACATTACATTGTTACATGTTTCATAAATAAAGCACATAAATTTGTGCATTCACAACATTATCTGTTTCTAAGGTCTTACAAATAGTAAAACCTTCAAATTTACGTGTTAATAAATTTAAAACTTGTACTTTCTTAAGTACTTAGCTAAGTCATGAAGGAAAACCCTTAATTAACCATAGTTGTTAATGTTTGAATTTTTTGGGTCATTACAGTAAAAATATGGGAAGATGTTGAGATATAAAGAGAGTGGTGGTTACGTCTTAGGGCACATACACACTAAAAGGTAAATAGGGGAGGCGTCGGCACTCCCTTATATCGAAAGTCTTAAAACACACTATACACAAAACATCTTGGTGAGGATATGAGACTCGATGTCCCCTCACTGACAACTCATGGTTCTGTGTTTTGACTTGTCAAGCTCGCCCTTTAAGGTTTTGTTGAGTAGAAAGACGCAATTCTCAATTTCTTTGTGGATCCCAAAAAACATTATTTAATTATGAATAATATTACATGATATAGAAACATAGTAGTTGTGATACCCATTATTTTTCTAACAGATATTAAGGTAATTAAATTAATTATTAGTGTACTAATTAAAAATTTGTTTCATTTAAAATCTATTTCACAATATTTGTTTCTACTTATTTTTAGAATTTTTAAAATTTTCTATACTTATTTAGTATATTTACCAAAATGCTCTCGAAACTTAAATTAATTACAAAAACACCATTTGACATTATTTGAGCTAAAAGTCTCTAGACGAGACTCATTCTCACCTACTCCTCAATCATTCATTTCTCCTTTTCAATTTAGATCAATTCATTTTCTTTCACTTTCTCTCACGTCTCTCCCTGCTTCTTTCTTTTCTTTCTTCTCTTTTTCTTTCCTTTCTTCTTCTTTATTTCTTCTTCCACGATTAGATATACCAGAGAAAATTAAAGGAAACCTGAAGCTGTACTTTCACAAAAAACACAGATAATCACTCATAAACCCAAGATCGAAGAGGTTTAAACATTTTCAAGATCAAACTCACATGTGTAAGCTAAGTTTTTGAGGTTAGATTTATAAAACTTTAATCTTGTTTCTAAGTTGTATTTTGCTAGAAAATTGAAAGAAATGTGTTCTTAATGTTTGTGGGTAATTATACAACGTTTTTGAAGCTTGATTTACATAGATCTTTGTTTAAAATGAGTTTTTGAGTTAGTTTTGAAAAGCTTTGATTTTTGGTTTAGATTTGTTTGTTGGGCATGAAAATTTTGAAAAGAATGATCTATATGTGTTTAAATGTTTTAATCTATGGTTTTTATGCATTTTCTATACCCTAAAAATTGTTAAAAAGGATTGGATTGAGTTTTAAAGTTTGAAAACTTTGAAAATGAAAACTACAATTCCCAAAAGTTGTTCTGTGGACAGGTCGATCTTTTTAATCGACAGACCGAACCCGTCGACAGGTTCAGCATGTCAAACACTGTTCAGTTCGATAGGTCGAACATTGGCAGGCCGATGAAGAGCAACTAATAGGCCGACAAAGGGATTAAAAATAGCAGTTTCATTTGAAAGCCGGAAATAGTTGATCGATAGGCCGATCAGGCATTTTAAACATACTTGTTTTACACCGTTTTATGTTACAAAATGTACCAAGCATTTCGAATAAATGATTATGGTACACTAATAAGAATAAATTATAAATTGGTATGGTTATGGATTAGGAATTTAATTAAAATATGGTTATTTTATATGTTATAGGATGACGAAGTATTTGGATCTTATGTTATGAGCTTGGTATTGTGAATTGGAAGTTTTTGGCATGGTATTCGCCAAGAGGAAGAAAATCTATCACTAGTCTTTTGTGAGGTTTTTATAGAATTAAAATTGGTTGTTTTATTGCAAGATATATATATATATATCTATGTTAAACTGCTATTATATGAGTATCACATACGAGATAATGATATGAATTTGTCCTGTATTATACAACGAGAAATATATTGATTTGACATATGTTGTTGTAAATTGAAAAGCATGGTTAGGAATAATTAACTCTATAGATAATAAATGATTATAGAGGAATGGTAAGATGTGAAAAAGGCCATGATTACGTCCTTAGGCTTGAATACTCTAAAAGGTAAAATAGGGGGAGGTGATGACGCTCCCTTAGGTCGAAAGTCTCAGAACACACTATATAGGAATCGACTTGGTGAGGATCCAAGGCTTGATGTCCCTCATCGGAACACCCTTGGAATGTTTGGAGGGTAATCAAGCGCACCCATTTGGGTTTCGTTGAGTTGAGTGATTTGATATTCTATTGCACGGTGGATACAGATGAGCATAATTGAATCCTAAATTAATATGTGTATATATATATATATGTATGGAATTTGATAAGAAGATATCCATCGGAATTGAACATGATAAAATTGATGAATAATGATGAGAACTAACTAATCATGCAGGTTTTAATGTGGTAGGGATAAAAACCTAAAGGTGAGTAATGGTTTTTCCTATTGAGCATGTTGTTGCTCATTCCTTTATATTTTTATTTTTTCAAGACTCACTAAATATGAGGTGGCTACGAGGAAAATAATTGAGAAAGCTATATAGCTATATTACTTTGGGATTGCATTAATTGTTAAGAATGTTCTTCATGATAATGTAATCATCGATTTTTACTTTTTTTGATTGTATAAAGATGTGTTCAGGGTTGAAATGATGATAACGACAGTTTTATATTATTAAATCTAATGTGCTACATTAAACTATGGTTTAATTGCTGTTGATATTTTTATTTTGATTTGAGCGTTTTCATTTAAGTTTTAGGCAACTTTATTTTATTTCTGACCTTTATTTTAATTCATTAAAAATTGTTAACCTCCATATAGGGGCGTTACAGCAATGTTATTGGTAGAGCATCCACCAGTTGTAAACATAATGGATTTTTATAAACTAAATAAAATTACGTTAGAAAAATAAGCTAACCATGTAGGTTTAATGTAGAGTCCGTTTGGTTCGTAGATTTGAATTAAAGATTTGAATAAAGATTTAAATTTTTGTAAGAGAAAATACTGTAGTAAAATAATTCAAACCGTGATTCGAATCACGAAATAAATGCACCCATAGTAAGTAATAAAACTAAGAGGTGAGTAATGGGTTTCTAGGTGAGCATGTTGTCCCTTGTCTCTTTATATTTTAATCTTTTTAGGATATATATAGTGTAAGGTGGCAACGAGAAAGTAATAAAGGGAAATATGTAGTAGTATTCAGTTGGAGCCGACTATTTGTTTAGAATATTCTTCTTTATGGTATAAGCATCCCAAGTTTCTATCCATAAGTGTATAAAGATGTCTTAATGGTTGGTATAATTTTGATTTTGATAGATTTATTATATTATATTAAATTAAAAAGTTCTATATTAAACTATAGTTTTATTATTTATGTTTTCTTTAAATTTCGTTTAAATCCTAGGTAAATTTTTAGAAGTTTTATTTTATTTTCTGATTTTCTATTTAATTTATTAAAAATTACTAGTTCAAATCAATATTTTGATGAACTTATCAAATACAAGTTCCAATAATAAATTGTGGTTTTAACTGATTTAATAGGATGTTTAACAATTGTGGTTAGAACCAACTTTATGGTTTATAACACTATAGTATAGGAGAATTTTATATTGTATCAACTTTTTGCCTTTTTATTGTAGCATGTGATAGATTTATACTATTTTGTAATTATAAAGTTGGTTCTAACCATACTTATCAAACATCCTATAATCAAGATTGGTTCTAACTAATTAATTCTAACTAGGCACCCAAATACGAGCGTAAAGCTCTCATATGTTATAATATAAAACAAAAGTATATTATATTGTAAAACTCTCACATGTTAAAATATTTAGGGTCTTTTTGGTAAATAGATTCAAATTAGTGATTTGATTTGATTTGAGTTGTGTGATTTGAATTGTTATCCAAATTAAAGTTTGGATGTGCATTTAAGTTTTATTTTGAATATAGAATAAAATTAGAATTTGTGTTCAAAGAGGTAGTGAAAATAGTTATTTGATTTATTAACAAATCTAATAAAATTTTAATGTTAGTATCTTAAAAAATATGCAATATGGATATTAATTTATTCATCTCTTTACTAGAAACACAATGAAAAAAGAATCATCTCAATTGGATATAAAATGAAGAAGTTATGATTTTTTTCTCAAATATAAAAGAGATAATTTTAGCTTTTACCGTAGCAAAAAATCTGAGTATCAAGAGTATAAGGAGGAGTCAGAACTTTGAAAACTTAGGGTTATTTGTTTTGAGTACCCTTGGTACTTAATAGACTCAAATTTGGATTTGAGTATCAAGAATCCTTAAGATACGTATTTGTTTTTTCCAAAATCCAAATCCTTTGAGTATCAAGAATCTAAGTTTTCAGAGTTCCGCTCCTTCCATTAAACTTTTGATATGCGTAAAATTCTGTTACAGTAAAAACTAAAATTCTCTCTAAAGAAAATTATAACTTCTTCCTTTGATATCCAATTTAGATGATTCTTTTTTCATTATGTTCATAACAAAGAGAGAAATATATTGAGATTCATATTACATTTTTTAGGACCATTAACATTAAGATTTTATTAGATTTGTTAATAAATTAAAAACTATTTTTATTACCTCTCCAAACATAAATTCTAATTTTATTTCATATTATTAAAACTTAAATACACATCCAAACTTTAATTCGGATAATAATTCAAATCACTAACTTAAATTATAATTCAAATCACACAAACTCAGATCAAATCACTAATTCGAATCTATTTATCAAACGGACCTTTAGATTCTTGATATTCATTTGATTCGGATTTTGGAGGAAGTAAACACGTATCAAAAGAATTTTTGATACTTAAATTTAAATTTAAGCCCATTTCTTTAAATTTTAGTTTGGTTTTTAAACACTCTTTTTATCCGGTAGAAAAAAAAAAAGCTCTCCCTTTGTCTTTGTTCTTTAAGGCCGTGTTTGGCAATTATGATTTCCAACACAATCTTAATTATGAACAGTAAAAAGTTCTCACATACTACAGTAACAATAAAAAATTTGCTACAATAAAAAGTTTTCATATGTTATTATAAAAGTGGTTCCCATATTTGATTCTACCATTTTTTCAAACACCTACCAAAAGTAGTAAGTAAAAAAAGTAGTACACAACTTGACTTCTAAAGCGCCGCTAAATACTAGAAATCCAAGGTGACGAAAAGGTCCATACGACATGTTTTTATCGTCATTGTCGTGTCCAACAATTAACCACGTTTAGTTTCGACACTTGTCGTTTCCTTAATTAAAATTCAAATTACATGAAAAAAAACAACTGCCAAAAGTGGGTAGTGGTGTTTCCTTCTTTGAGGGCCGCAAAGAACTTTCTTCTTATTTAAAAAAATTAAAAAAAAAATCAAATTTCTTACCGAGGAAGTCTACGAGCTTTAGTTAATAAACTCTTCTGAAGAGTCATTTTTTCTTCTCTCTCAGGTTAAGAAACTAGTTCAAATTATAAGATTTGAGCACAAAAATTCCAAAGAGGAAGAGAGAGAGTTTTTAGAGAGAGAAAGATGAAGATCACCGTAATGACGGCCGACGAGCAGATCGTCAGCTTGGATGTCGATCCTCATGAGACTGTAATTCCCCCTTTTTTCCTTTTAATCTGTTTCTGTTCATCGATTTCTATACTTTTTTCGATTAAATGTTTCGAATTAATTTCTTGATATTGATTGTGTGTTTCGTTTATTGGTTTTTTAGGTTGAGAACGTGAAAGCACTGCTTGAGGTGGAGGTAAGATTTTTTATTTTAAGTTTTTAATGTCCTTTTCTGTTAAATTCATTTTTTTTTATTGGAATTCTTCCTTTAGTGAAACAAGTTTACTTTTTTGGTGACGGAAGAATCTGAGGACATAGGGAAAGATTGTTTTTTTTACCCCGTAATCTGGGTAAGCTTGGGGATTAAAACTTGCGAGAATTGGTTATAAATGTTTTCAATATGTTATTTGTCATGCTAAAATGCGTGGCTTTGAGAAAGATTTAGAATTTTGATGTCAATTGTTTGACACGCAAAATTTTTGCTTTTTATTTGTTTACTTACGTATTTGTTTGTTTCTAAAAGCGAACTGTTCTACCCTTTGACATAACTTCTCATTTTTTATTCTAATTATTATTATTTTTTATTTTGCTTGTTGGAGGAACAATGGATTCGTAAATTCTCTTTAGATATGTCATTTGTGATGTTACTTCAAGTCATTGTGTGGCTCAAAGAAAGTTTGGGATTTGAATGCTAATTTTTTATGATTGTTTGGCGAATGTGAGCAGACACAGGTACCGCTTCAGCAACAGCAGCTGCTCTTCAATGGGAGGGAGATTAGGAATTCTGAGAAACTAAGTGCTGTTGGTGTTAAAGATGATGATTTGGTCATGATGCTATCAAATGCCACTTCAAGGTAGGACTTAACTCATTTGGTAGTTAATTGGTTATAGGGACTTGATAAATGGGTGAACTTGAACTACTGTTGTTTTCTATTATCTATAATTTGTGCACTTTATAAGCTTCTTGTTTGATAACTTGTACCATGCACTTTAATATTAGTCTGAGAAGCGGACTTCTATTGGTATAAAGGTGTTGATTTTTTGACGATGGTATCGAATGCTACTTCTGGGTATGCTGTGTTTCATGCTATTGTTATGGAACCTTAAGAAAAGGAACAAACTTGAACCACTTTGTTTCCTGAACTCCATGATTTGTTGGCTAGGCTTCTTAGTCTATAGTCTGTTGATCTAAAACTATGCATCTTAGCGTTTGTCTGAAAAACTGAGCGTTTTTGGTGTTAAAGGTTATGATTTGATGATGATGATGGTGTCCAGTGCCTCATCTGGTTATGCTTCTACCAAGTGTTGTCATGGAACCTCACAAAAAGGGGCAAATTCGAACCTATTTGTTTTCCAATGTCGACGATTTCTGGACCATATAAACTTCTTTGTCTTTAATTTGTTTCTGTTGATAGAGAACTATGCGTCTTAGTGTTTGTGTTGCTGACTCAGCAATCCCATATTTTTCCGTGTGCATGTATTTGTGCCCTTTCCATTTAACTGTCAGGAATTCAAATTATTCCAGTGGCTCTACCAATGATCTGGGGTTGAATCCAGATGGTTCTGCTGTGAACCCTGAAGCTTTCCAGAGGCAAATTCGAAGTGATTCTAATTTTCTGGCACAATTGTTTCAGGTAAATGGTGATGTTATTTTTCTAGGCTTTTATTTGGTTTAACTACGGTTTTGAAGCATATACATTAATTAAGTGCTTTGAAAAAGAAAAACTCTGTGACATCGAGTCTAGTATTTGCATCAATTTATGATGTTTCGCTACATTGCAGGCTCTGCCCTTTGTCCTTCTAATTCTAATGTTGTCATTTTAAAATTATTGACTGTTTGTTAAAGTTTTTCCTCTCTGTTTCACAGAATGATCCTGACTTGGCACAAGCTATTGTCGGGGACAATCTTAATAGAGTGCAGGACCTTTTACGAGAGCGTCATCGCCAAAGGTCTGAATATCGGCGTCAACAAGAAGAGGAGATGGTAAGTGGCCTTCTATCTTTTTCTTTGTCCACAGCTTCTTAATTTTGTTCCTTGGCATATCTGTTTATGGTTTTCTATACTATATATAATTTTTCTCTATTGCTCATGTTTCTCCCAAAAATATATCAATTTCAACCATAAAGCATATTGCTGCCTTAACTCTTATGCTAATTAGTATACCTTCTAAACTTATAGCCTTTCCTCTGTGAAGTGAATAAGATTCTGCTATAATTATTTAAACGTTGTAATTGATTGATGAGACTGAAAGTTAACCTGTATTTTCTGTTATTATGTCATGTAGGCCCTTCTTTATGCAGATCCTTTTGATGTTGAAGCTCAAAAGAAGATTGAAGCTGCTATACGCCAGGTGATTGTTATTTCTTTTTGCATGTGCACACGAACTGGTACACGTGCAATGAAATGCATGTACAGCAGGAAATTGTAATACTTGATTGATGCGACTTCATGCTTCTTTTACTCTACTATAAATTAAAGTAGTAGTTGGTTTTATCTTTTCTTGGAGTCACCGGAGCATATATAGTATATATGTTTTCAAATATGACTGGTTTTAATATTTCTAGACTTTTGCAGAAAGGAATTGATGAAAACTGGGCAGCTGCACTTGAGCATAACCCAGAAGCTTTTGCAAGGGTGGTATGTATAATGCTCAACTTCTACCTACTATCCTCTCTCTCTTTCTCTCTCTCTTCCTTTTAAGTGAATGAAATGTTTCATGAAATCTGCAGGTTATGTTGTATGTTGACATGGAAGTCAATGGAGTTCCTTTAAAGGTAACTGAAAGTTTAGAATATCCAAGTGTTGATGATCTTTTCTTTTGTTTGAGTTCAATTTGATATGATATAATACGACTTTAGGAGTAGTACCGTCAATTTTGTTGCTTGTGTCACCTTCTGTAAGTCATAGGACATCCAAATCCTTGGGTTCCATTACTTGCACAATTTAGTTCGGATTCTTGTAGGCATCTGATACTTGTTTGTTTCTGTACTTTGGTTGCTGAGGCTTACATTTTTTTTGGGGTCTTGTTTCAGGCATTTGTTGATAGTGGAGCTCAGTCAACAATTATTTCAAAAAGTTGTGCTGAGCGTTGTGGGTATGTGCTTTATGTTTTATCTATACTTTGTCTGAATTCTAATTTGTAGATGATTGTTTAATTAGCCATTATTATTATCACGTTGGTGTTTGCAGCCATAGGACTCCTCCTTTACTCTCTCTTTAATTAAAAGTTTTTTGGGTACTAAGAATTTAAATGTCCTGCATATTGACTGCTCTGCAATACGCAATAATTTTTTTTACTTAGATCAGCAATTGAGGGGTCAATCTTACACTTCTAATCGGAAGATAGAAACAGTTTTTTATATTTGTTCGTGCTTTGACACGCTTACTACTGGTGACAATATCTAAGAGAAAAAGGGGGTGTGATTCCATCAGAATTTTGGTTGATGCTATTGTTAATACTGCTAGTTACCTACTCATTTAATTTTTTTTTTTCAATCAACGTTATAGCTACTTTTATTGTAGCAAGGAGGTGTATTTGTTGTTCAAAATATTTATGCAGCTATCTCTCTCTTGTAATCATTTTTTTTTTAATGAAAAACAAATTGTATTCAAGAGTTTAATCACGAAACCTGTTGTTTTATCATGTGCATGGTATCCGCAGGTTGTTGAGGCTTATGGATCAACGTTATAAGGGCATTGCTCATGGTGTTGGTCAATCAGAGATAATGGGTAGAATTCATGTAGCTCCAATTAAGGTAATATATCCAACAGCTCTCTTCAGTTCATAATACTGAAAAATAAGAGATTTTGTATTCTTGGGTTTTTAAATATACTCAACAGGCAAGCCTATTTAACCTTTTCTGCTCAATAAAGACTCCTTATTAGCGTTGTATATTTCTTCATTATCAAAGTCTAATGTCATACTCTACTGCATTTTCGTCTTCTAGATAGGGAATATATTTTACCCTTGCTCTTTCTTGGTACTTGATTCCCCCAATATGGAATTTCTCTTTGGGTTGGACATGCTCCGTAAGCACCAGGTAGCGTTGTTGGTCCATAACAAAACAGCACCTATCTATCTTGGCTGTTTATAGTTTTTAATACTACAGTTTCTGACATTGCCTGTGTCTTCAGTGCATTATAGATTTGAAGGACAATGTCTTGAGAGTTGGCGGAGGAGAAGTTTCTGTACCGTTTTTGCAAGGTTTGCATTTTGTCGGTGGATGTTCTTGTAGTGTAATTATTGCATTCCAATGAGCTGCGTTTTTCTTTATTTGGGAAATCATTCAATCTCTAGAATTCTTTTATAGTCGAGCTTTTTAAACGAGGTTAAATAACGTGACGTGGTCTATTTTCAGAAAAAGACATTCCGTCACGTTTTTTAGATGAAGAAAAGCATTTCAAGGAAGCATCCAGCTCCGAAACCCCCGTGAGTATTGCACAAATTTTCTATGATTTAATGAATTTTCTTGATGTTTTGTTGCCCAAGGATATAATTATGCGATTTCTTATCTAATATATTGAGCGTGATAATGATAGGATCCGAGTTTAGTTATGTATTACTAAACCCTTGTTTTTACTCTTCAGGTCACATCAGGAACGGCAGGAGGTGGCAAAAATGTATCACCAGGAGGCCAGTCTTCAGGTTAGTTTCTTAATGTCTAAAAAAAAAAAAAAAAAAAAATTGCTCGTAGTTGATCATCATTGAGTATGCAGAACATACACAATCCATGTAACATGATTTTCATGCATGTAAATCTTCGCTGTCTTGGCATGTGGTATCTTTCGATGCATAAATTATTCTATTCTGTTTCCAAGTTTAACATAGCCCTTTCTTTTTCCATGTTCGTTACAGGAACTGCTGCTCCTGGTGGCTCGACTCAGGTAAAGAGCTTTTCTTCTTCTTCTTCTTTTCTTTTTCTTTTTTTTTTTTTTGCATGTTTATCCACTGTTGTTTTCCAACTCAATGATTGATACAAGTTTAGCGATGACTATAAACCATCTAATGTAAGATTTGATCCAATAACTGTGTGGCTTCAGGAATCCGATTTCGAAGCCAAAGTTTCGAAGCTCGTCGAGCTAGGCTTTGGAAGAGATGCAGTCATACAAGCTCTCAAGCTGTTCAATGGAAACGAAGAACAGGCAGCCTCGTTTCTTTTTGGGGGCTGAATGTTGGCGCACAATATAGAGCATTTAGTTATTTCTTGCCTGAATAATGCTTTTATTGGGATCATTGGAGTAATTCAATGAGGAATTTACATTTTGAAAGAAATCAAGTACCTTGGATAACTTTCTGTTTAATCGTGTATACTCCTCAAAACGAGCATTGCAATTCAAAATGATTTATGCGTCACTAGCCTTCCTTATCTTGTAGTTGCTTTTTCATTTCCCTTTTTGCTCTAAGCCTCGGTACTTTTCATCACTTCCCAAAATCTATCTTCACAAATCAGAGCCCACAAATTTTCGTAACAAAGTTTATATCCAATTGTGGTCCTCTGTCTTCTGTTATAAGTGGAAGAAATAAGGGGAAAGAGAGGCTCTTGAATGGGGAAATGAGCTATGATGTGTTGTTTTTTTATGGGAAAAAATTAGGTAAAGAAAGAAAATTAGCAAGTCTATTTTAGAACATATGGGTTGTTTGTCTTCTCAGTTGGAATTGTTCTAACCAACAAACAGTAGAATTGTTCTAACCAACAAACAGTATAAAGATTTTAGCTATTGTACAAAGCAAAAAGTCCATACAATGTTAAGCTCTCACGTGCTACAGTTTTAAAACCAATATTTTCAGTTTCAACTGTCTTCTCAATCACCCTAGTAGCTCGAACTAATGGTTAGAGCCCTTAAAACAGTAAAGTAATTTAAATTTTACTAAAGAAAATATTATAATAAAATTAGTTTGCATTAAAACTTTTTTATTGAACCATGTTCCAAAATGACTATGTGGACTAAAAACTTTACGGACCTCCGGGAGGATCTTGGAGAGATCTCAAAAAAAATAAAGAAATGGAATCAGTAGTTCATTCTTTTCTATATTAAAAGCGTGAATTAAAGTTTTTTTTTGGGTAATTCAAAACGCACCGTTTTGGTGCTTTTCTTTTAATTCCAATTTTCTTTTCTTTTCTTTTCTTAGATGTCTTTCCTTAACTGTTTCATGTGCTTTCTCTCACATCATGCAGTTTTTTTTTTTTTTTTTTGAGTTTTTGTTCTATTTTATTCACCCTAGTGACATTATGATAGAGACATACGAATGATTGCTGTTGTTAAGAGCAATTATTGCGTCCTTGAACAGAGGAAAGCACTTAATAAGAGTAATTTAAAGAATTTTTTTTCAAACAAAACTTATTAAAGCATATACGATTTTCCTCCACAAAAAAATGTATACTATTTAGTAAATTTGTGCCATCCAAATGGTACTTATCTTAAAGTTTAATACATTTTAAAATGCATTATTGAAGTATTTTTTGTTTTAATTTGCCTTTATTGAATGAGCAGTAGATAAACTTTTTTGGATTCCTGTTTGAAATTTTTTTTTCCAGACATAGGTTACTTTCTTTTATTTTGAGTATTATGAAGTTGCTTAGTGTAGTTCTTATTTGTTTAAAGTAACATTATATTCAACATTTTTTAGTCATCAATACTTTAATTCAGTTATAAAAATTGTAAGGTTTTGTTGGATTTTGTGATTTAAATACGTAACGAAAAATTAAAAATTAATTCACACAAAACTCTCGCAAGATCCATGCAATTCGATTATATTAATAAGAAAATCATGAAATCTTACCAAGATGACAAAACATGCAAGATTTTGGAAGGGAGAGAGCGGGTTCACTCCGGTACACCCTAACTTGAGCTTTTTAGTATTCGGGATCGGATTCAAACATTGTCACTTAGAGCAACGCCTGCTGCAGGTATCCACACGAATAAACTCTCTCTCAAAAACGAATTGGTGTGCTAGCACCCTCTCTTTTGTATTAAATGACTCTCTCTAATTTTAGGGTTTTAATGTCTTTTGCCTTTTTGAATGAGAGAACGCCTTTTCTCTTCTTAATTCAACTAGAAACCCTAAAACAGATATATATATATATATATATATTGACTTTGAGATAGAGTCAGATTTTAACTAGGGTAAACTGTAATTCGAATATGATTCAGAGAATCTAGATAATGTCTATAATTCGAATATGATTCAGAAAATCTAGATAATCTCAGTAATTCGAATACGATTCAGATAATCTAGATAATATCAGTAATTCAAATATAATTCAGATAATCTAGATAATGTCAGATTCAATGAACCTAGACATATTTAGTACATCGAATCTGGACATTATCAAGTTCATCGAACCTAGACACAGTTAACCCAAAATTCGGTCTTGGTCTGTTCTAAGTGTGTGACCCTGTAGGTTTACATAACGGTGGTAGTGGGCTTGAAATTCTGTTTCTAGCCCACAAATCATAAGCGGCCTCTAGCAAGACATTATGATTACCCAAATTATGCGAATGTCAATAATCCGACATAATCTAATCCACAATAAGTATTAAAGTCCTTTTGTCTTTAGATACCTTGGTTGAACATAAGGCATAGTTTATGTCATCCTTATACTATTCAATCATATTATTTCTCGATCTTAAGTAGACTGATATTGATAACCCTTATCAATTCATTCCAGTATGGCCATACATTTTTCTTCAGTCTAACTTATCGAGGGGCCCATAGATATCTTTCTCATAATAAATGAGGGACAAATTCCTTCTTAATCACTCATATTTCTCACATGATTCATTCTATATCCAACAATAATCTATTTCATCATCCTGTTAAAGATAATATTAGATTGTGTCAAAATATAGAACTTGTCATGTAGGAAACCATGGTGATTTCAGGTTAGAGGATTAGGATAATACTATTGTGATGAGAATCACTTATGACAATTATCCATGCAGTATTCTCATAGTGGGTCAATCCAATACATCATTTCTCAAATATGTATCTATGAGTTGACTTAGTATCTCATACATATAATTAGTAAAACATAATCATCAGTCAAACTTCATACTAGTCTTTATTCATTATTATCCCAATAATAATGACCGACTAGGGATAGTTTAGAATATAATTCAATTTTCACATAAGAGTTTTACTATCAAGTCACATACTTGATGACCTTAGGTAGAATTAACTATTCATAGAATTAGAATAAAAAACAATAATGAAAATGCCTCTTTATTAATAAAATGCAAATGTAATGAAATCAATATGTAGTCATTACATAATTGGCCTAGGGTACATTACTAACAACATATGAAGAAAATACTTCAAGCTAGCTTAGATTGTTACACAAATAGTAGAATTTTTTAACATGCTAGGAATATATGAAAGTAAAACTTTAAAATAGTGCTAACTTTACCTCAAATCTTCTTCAAGTTAAAGAAAATTTATGGGGGAAAAGTTTTAAAATAAAGAGTTAAAAAATATTTTTTATTTGATAATAATGTATAATGGTTGTAAGTTGTACTTTAAAAAAGATTTCTAGCCCAAAAAAATGTTGTATTTGAAATAAAATATTTTAAATAAAAATTTTATGTTGTCTTCATTCTGATAAGACTTATACTTTTAAAAAACAACTAGACAGTTGTAAGTATTGTTTGGCTAAATATTTTCAATGTAAATTTTCTTTTTCAAATTCGATTATTCACATAACATAACAAAATCGGCATAAAAATTATTATCTATTAGAGAATGATTATCCAAATTTTATTTGGTTTGACCCAAAAAAATATATAAGTGATGGAGCTATAATTATACGAGGGTATAGCTTTAAGCTTTAAGCTTTTTATGGATATTACTTTATTGTTTTTGTTTTCTTTCCAAGAAGAAGTACGCTTTGCATTAAAAGGTTTGGTTCTACTTTTCTACTATAGCACGGTAGTTTACTTTTGCTTAAAGACGCAATTGAAGAGTCACGTTGCAAAGATTGGTAACTCTGTTTTGTTGCTTAATAGTTGATCATAAGATCACATCAAGGCCTTGATGCAAGGGTTGGTCAAGATAATTTTGGAGATATGTTAAGTGGGTATAGCTTGGATCATGCCGGAGAATCAAAGAAGCTCTCCACCTGATTTTGTGCTCCCAATTCCCATAGGTTTTTGTAACTCATTCTTCCCAGCATCTAGAAATTCAAGTAATATTTTTTGTTTTATTTTTTTCCTGCCTACTTTTTTTTATTATTTTTTTATTCTACATTATAAGAATTTAAACATAGCTCAATACTGCAACGCCCGGGACCAAGCTAGCCTTACATATAAAAGCCCTGAATACTGAAAAATAGTTAGTTGCAAGGCAGCGGTGACTATAAACAATAAGCAAAGGCAACGTTATATCTAAAAACCATTAGTAATTATCTCCATTTTTTAAAATAAAACCTTGATGTCCAGCTCCAATTGGTTAAAAAAGCAGCAAGATCTCTCCTGATCAATTTAAACCTCCAATACGAAACAGGGTATATTATGTTTTCTCTCCATATCATTTTATCAAAAATAACATAAAAGGAAATTCCCTTTCTATGATTCCATTCATCTCATATTCTATCTTAAAACATTCTTTTTTTTTTTTTTAAAAAATTTTACTCGTTTCTTTCCTTCCTCCATCCCTTGTACCAGTCCCAAGAAACAAGAATGTAAACATTAAGTTAAAATCATTACAAAATAAGTCTTCTCCAATAATAAAGTTTTCACCCAAAATTTTCATCACTCGGGATAAACCCCACAATATAACAAAAATGTATAATCAAGATCAAAATCAAAATCTCTCTGCCAATCTAGCAGTAACTGCTCTTAGTTTAGAGTACACCTTCCCAGCAGGGGATCCTAGAATTAGGCTGCAAAGTGAATCCCTTGCAACCTTAATATTCGCAAAAGAACCCAGTATGTGAATCTTTGTATCAGCAATCACTATCCTTGTCTTTGTAGCATTCTCAATGGCAAACTTAGTTTTGCCCCCTTTACCCGACAATCTTCCGATGGCGCGGGACAAGTGCTCTCCACGAAGCGTCTTGACGTCCTTGATCTCAAATGACTCAACATAGAGCTCGTCCAAACGGAGAAGCGCGACGGCATCCACAACGTCAAAACCGAGCATGAAGGCATGGACAAAATCTGCACACTTCTGCAGGTTACTGATGTCGGGTGTGTCTGCTCTCGTTTTCAGCTCCACCTTGCGAGCCTTGAGGTTCATGCGGATGTCAACCTTCATCTGCTCATATACTGGCGTGTAGATGTCCATCCACGCCTTCTTCAGGGGCGAGTAGCGGTGCGGTGGGACTGAGACCTTCCGGAACTGTACTCGGCCGTCCGACATCTCGTGAGCCTTCAGAGGCTCGAACTGCGGTTTTGGTGGCAAAGTTCCAGCCGCAGATGGAACTGCTTCAACTTCCATTGCACCGGCTTCACTAGACTGCATCTTTTTCGAATTGAGCGGGGTTCAACAGAAGTTTCCCCAAGACCTAGATACAAATACACAATCAGAAACTATATTCAAAAAACAAAAATTTAAAACTAATTAAATCACTAATTATAATCCAACGGAATGAAAAATAACTTAGGTCTTAAGTTCCCGGAATCCGAAAATTACAAATCAAAGTGCCTACTTTTTCCCCTCAAAGACTGAATTTTCGAAAGACAATTTCTCAACCAAAAAAAAAGGTTCACATTAACATTAATTTCTTAATTATGGCCTAAAAGAGAAGGAAAACTATGAATAAGCGTAACATGCAGAGAAATTTACAAACCGAAGATTAAACTTTTTAAGCTGAGAAAGCAATTGAAACTTGAAAAGAACAAAAGTTTCTCAAGAAAAAGTGAGATTTATCTCAATTACGGTCTAAATTACGACCTAAATGTTCATTATTAGCGCAAACAACGACATAATCACAGATTAAAGTCTCAATTTTTCTAATCAGAGCAAAACATAAATTCCAGAGAAGACTAGAGATTACCTGAAGAAGGTTGGAAAGAAGCAAGCGACTTTAGGAGTCCGGAGAAGCGAGAACCGTTGTCTCTGCGTCTGCGTTCGCCGGCAGAGAGAGAAAGCGAACGACGAACGGCTGCGAACTGAAAGAGAAGAGAAACCTTATGAGGGTTTAGCTTTTATACGGGGATGGAAAGTTTCTCCCTTTCTATTTTTAAAAGGGTTAACGTGATTATTGGTTGGCTCGATTTCGTTTTTAATTTATAAAAATTTTACAAATATCTTATAATAATATTATTAAAATTATTTATATATAATTATATAGTATAATATGTAATATTATTAAGATAATTACTATATCATTAAGAATATTTTTAAGATATTTTGATTATTGTGTTAGATTTTAATTTCATAACAATAATTTAATTTGGACACGTATTGTAATTTTTTCTATTTTTTATATAAGAAAAAGAAAAAATTACAATACGTGTCTAAATTATTGTTATGAAATTAAAATCTAACACAATAATCAAAATATCTTAAAAATATCTTTAATGATATAGTAATTATCTTAATGATATTACTTATTGTACTATATAATTATATATAAATAATTTTAATGATATTATTATGAGATATTTATAAAATTTTTACAAATTAGAGTCATATTTTAATTTAATAAATGTAATTGGATCAATTGTCTCATTAACCTTTTATATAAAATGACTGGGCCTGACAGAAATTTTGGGCTTATCAATGCCCAAATATGTTCTTTCGGCCTGTTTCATTTGACATACACGTTTCACCTACCGCGCCATGTTGAATAACCTTTTTTTTCTTTTGATTTACAGCATCTTTCCTAAATAAAGAGACTAAAATATCCTTAGATAAAAAATATTTGTCTAATTTTAACCTAAAATTCTTATAATTAATTATGTCTTCATATTCTTATAATTAATTATGTCTTCATATTCTTAGAAATGGTATGTTTCAAAATTTCTTATAGAAGTGGTAAAATTAAAAAACAATATCACAAAAATAACATATTGAAAACTCATCCCATTTTGTATAGCCTTATCAAAGGTCTAAACTTAGTGTAAATCTGAACTATAATACAATCATGACATAAATTATGGTATGTATTCTAATTTTCTTAACTTCAATAGTGATAGCATGACAGTAGGAGGATGACCTATTAGAACTCTCCTTCTATAATAGGGGAATCACTAAATTTATAGAATATTCCCTTTAATTCCTCTTTTCTTTGTTCTTTCTTTAGTTTTGCGTTTTTCAACCTCTCTCTTGGAATTGTGTCCCTCATAACGAAGCATGATTTTTTATGCTCCTAACTATAAAGGCATTCCTCTAATTCTCCAATTAATTTGAAACAAAAAAAAAGAAGGGTTTGTTTTCCTACTCCATCGATCCCATAGGTTTCCTGGATTATTTCTCTCTTTCCTGAGTTTTACCATTTTTATACGTTTTTGTCAACTTTAGTTGATCTCCCAAGTGGCTTTTCCATAGACATGTCTATTAAACTATGTTTTCATTCTAAATTTCCTCCTTTTTTCTTTTAATATTTATGTACATTTTTAGGTGCAGATTTTTGTATGTTCATGAAAATTTATGATTTTGGAGGCTCACATATCTTTGGCTGGACTAAATTCGTGTTATAACATCCACATATTATACCTCACAAATTAAAAAAAAAGAAGAAGAAGAAACAGGTAATTTGTGGATAGAAAATAGAAAGCTCACGGAGAAGAATCAATTTATTTATTTTTGTTCAAATACCAAAAAAAAATAAAAAACATTATTGATTCTTGAACTAATCATCTCTATTTGTGCTTCACCACAATAGGACTCCTTACATAATGCTTACCATCCGACCATTTCAACTGTCCAAATGCATAGTCTTTAGGCTTTCCAACAACTTTTTGCTTCATAACAATCTTGAATTTCTTCTCTTCACCAATTCTACCGAATTTCAAGATTTTGGGCTTAACATAGACAGAAACCCCCGTTGGCGCCTTCACATATGCCTTGTAGGCGCTTGGAGTGCTAACATTTCTAACTTTTCTGGTAACAATCACTGGTTTTGAACCAAGATTAGGTACCACAATTGAAGGGTAGTTGAAGTTAGCCATCGTGAATGATTTGGAACACTTGTATGGATTATCAGAGAACTTTTTAATTAGAGTTTGGTTGTAGCCGTGAGCACATAAGAAGTTTAAGTAGTCATGCATGGTCAAGTCATACACAAGTCCGGGGTCCATTGCACGGTTCGGTCGGATGTGTCCCGCCCCATATGCGAAAGGAGTTTCTCTTTTCATGGATGAGTTAAGCATTGGCTCCATGTTGTTATCTCGTGTCCTTGCTGCAAAAGGAGGAGCATAAGGAAGATTAGAATGTTAAAAGGTCATATTTATCGTCAAAAAAAAAAAAAAAAAAGGTCTCATGACATATTACAAAATTAAAATTTAATTTGTTAGGGGTAACTCAAAGAAGAAAAAGAGAGTAAATTTACTTTGACATCGTAAAATTTTCCCGACGTGTATCATTATTCCTGTAGATTGATGTGTTTAATTAAAGATGATTTACCGGTGGTCATGATAGCCGACTTAATAGCAGCCGGGCTCCAATCTGGGTGAAGAGTTTTCAAAAGGCCAGCAACCCCAGAAACATGAGGGCACGATGTCGAGGTCCCTGATTGTGCTATGAATGGAACTCTACGTGTATCGGACGGTAGATAAGTAGGTGCGGCGGCTTGAGTGTAAGCAGCAATAATTTTCACTCCTGGTGCCGTGACATCCGGCTAAACTTAAAAAAGAGAAAACATAAGCATGCGAGAAGAACAACCCGAAGACACAAAAGATCAAACTGCTATGAGTTAGAATACGGACCTTGAGAATTGCCTGCTCAATAGTATTAGGACCTCTGGATGAGAATGAAGCTATCAATGGGGCTGGTTTTACTCCCACTTCAGTCTTTACACTAGTGATGTAAGCCATAGGATTCCTGAAGCATACACGTATGCAGATTGGTTTAGACAATTTATCCTTAATCTTGGAAATTACATGAGAAAAAGTTGTAGAATACTTGTACTTGGAAGATTTGAGGTAATCAAAGACAAGTTTAGCATCATTGTAAGTGATGTGAGAGGTAGGGAGCACATGAAGATCAGCATTAATCTCATCCCCACTTCCAATATCGTTGGCCAATATCATTCCAACTGCACCTGCAAGAGCAGCCTGCTCACCCGTTTCGATACTTGTCATTTCCAACCAAAGGCAGACCACGATCTTCCCTTTCACTTTCTTGGGATCAAGGGTTCCGGGCTTACAATTTAGACTGTGAGAGTAAAAAAATTTATTTTGCTAAGTTCGTTATTACGGGCAGTTCCTATGAAACAAAGAATTAGAATAATGGGGTATATGTACTCAAGCTCTTGATGTAGATGCCACACAGGTGGATGTGAAATAAAGGCATCTTTATTTTGAAGAATCAATATTAAGCATTATGTTGATGTAAGAATACAGAAATTAACTTTGCAAGTTCCTTATTATGAGTAGTTTCTACAGAGCAAAGGATCAAATTAATCATGTATACGAGACGTGTGTTCTTGATGTAGATGCTACATAAGTAGATATGCAATAAAAGCATTTTTAGTTTGAGTATAAATTTTTTTTTCTCAATAGATTGGATTTACTTACGCATCTGAAGCAGGCACTTTTGCAGTTTTACCATCCGCCCCGCTGATCAATGGATAGAACTTTTGGGATGGCAAGGCTCTGGAGGAGAGACTTGCTCCCTATTATTTTTAAAGTCAAGGATTGTTTAGTGCAAATTTTCATAAATCATAATGCCACAACTTCTTCACGTTACATAAATTGCACCTGTGACACTAAGGCTTACCTTGAGGTGCCTTTTGTTACCAAGAGCAACATAACTTACGAATTCGCGGTCAATTGTGCTGGCACCAACAGTCAACGTCCATGGCGACACGTCCCATACGGTCCCCGGATCAGGTCCTGAATTCCCCGCAGAGGTGACGACTACAATGCCGTTCTTAACAGCATGGAATGCCCCTATAGAAACTGCCTCCTTGAAAAATTCTAAAGGCTTATCATTGCCAATAGACAAGGAAAGCACATCAACACCATCACTTATTGCAGTGTCAATGGCGGCTATAATGTCAGCGTCAAAGCACTCCTCGTCGCCCACTGGCGGCCAACAAACCTTGTAAGCAGCCACATGGGCTTTTGGAGAGCCGCCCTTTGCGGTGCCATTTCCATTGCCAAAAACAGTTGCTCCACGGACAAAGTTTCCGCCGGCTATGGAAAGGGTATAAGTGCCATGCCCCTCATGGTCCCGGGTGGTGAACAAGGTGGAATTGTATCTAGGGGAGAGGGTTGAGTTAATAGCCTTTAGATATGCTGCATACCCTTTGTTGAAGTATCTTGCTCCTATCAGCTTTCTATGTAAATAGCAATTGGAGTAAATGAGTATTAATATTTGCTATAATCAAGAATTTGATATTGGAAAACAAGTACATAAAAATGTGAGAATTCACTACGAGAAGCTCGTATAGAAAAAGAAGACTTCTGTAATGTAAGTGCCAATAAATATAAAGTGAAATCTATGGATGTTGTAAGCTTTAACTATCGTATCACAATCAAATTTCACTAAAATTCATAGAAAGTTGGGAATGGAGCTAGACTATAAAATATAGTTTCAATTAGTTTTGGTTCAAATTTTATGAAAAAAATTGTAACAAAAGTTGGTTGGAATTTTTATTTGATATTATTTTAATGCCAGCTTCGGCCACACAGTTGAGGTGTTTGTTTTTACCAAGGAGAAAGTTCAAAAAAAAAAAAAAAAAAAGAGAAAAAAATAAGTATATAGAGAGAGAAGCACAAAGAGGTTGGACCTATTGCAATGTACTTCATCTTTGACGCAATGCTGACAAATACCTCTCCACTTCGATGGGATGGGTCCAATCCCTTCATCACCAAAGCTCATTGATTCAGGCCAAATACCTATCACACAAAACAAGTTTACTACAGGGGGATTTCTTGACAAAACCCCACTATCATAAGTGATCCACGTTTTAAAACAGTTAGATCTAATTAAAATTATTTTTTTGCTTATAGATATTTTTTGGTTTTGACCAGAAAAATTACCCTTTGATAGATAAGCCTAATAAGACCATTTTGCAAAATGCCAGCAGCGTAGAAAAATTAAATAGAAATGCAAGTATAGAATATTGATATACTATAGAAAATGGAAACAAAAGCACGTCCCACAATTGCCAACTTTGTTTAAGCAGGTGGTTACTGTATGGATAAAATATTTATTCTCGTGAAACATATAAAGCTGACATGAAAATGTCAATTTTATCCTCAAATGTTAAATAACATCCGTGAACTTAACATGCAAAGGGATATACATTGATTATTGATTGTTGAGGGGCACAAGTAAATTTTACTTTGTGGGGGAATTAGAATAGTTATTTTTAATATATTGAGATGTTGAAGTCGAAGTTAAAAATAGTAGCACAGTTAAAAGGTGTAGAGTTCGAATCCTACCTTGAATTAAAATAATAATTATAATAAGAATAAGTTATCTATCTCATTTACATTGATTATAATCTGCATGTGCAACTGTACTTCTATACTTTTACTGTTGTGCTACATTTATAGGCGTATGCCAATTATTTTCAAGAGCTTAATGATTTACTCATACAAAAAGTCAAACATTTAATCGCACCAAAGTGAACGTTGGTTAGTCAAAGGATGATATTGGAGCAGCACGATATTTGGGTGGTGCATAGTATATATCATATCAGAATAAAAAACTTTAAAAGAAAAATAAAATGTGGTTTTGATTCATCATAAACACCAATAAATAAATAAATAAAAACGATACTAAATATAACATTGATCATGCAAATTCACCATACAAACTGAAGTGAAATAAACATTGCAAAATTCAAATAAACTTGAAATGTCAAGAAAAATACCAGTGTCTAAGTTTGCAATAATTGTATCGTCACCATAGCGTGCCTTCTTCCAAATAGATTTCGAAGGAACAACTCCATTTTTTTCCAACCTAAGAAAATCCCATGAACGCGTTGTATGTAGTTTCTTCCCTTTGTTTTCGAAAACCGACACAACATCGGGATGTTCTAGTGGATGGAAATACAGAACAATTTTCAGATGTGTCAAACAGAGAAAAACAGAGGAAAAGCAGAGGAAAACACACAGAAAAACAGAGGAAAAGCAGAGGAAAAACAGAGAAAAAAACCAAAGAAAAGCAGATTGCTTTTATGAAAATGAAGGTCACACTTGCAATTTCTGCGGCATCCGCATCGTTGAGTATTGCAGCAAAGCCGTTAATGTGTTTAGTGTATGAATATAGGATGGCGTCTTTCGCCTTCTCATCACTGTGCCAGAGAATTGTAACGAAATAGAAGAGTTACTTCTTCATTTTGTAAGGGGAAAAGAAAGACAGGCTATGCAGAACAAGTATCAAAATGAAGTACCTTCCCAAGTACGATCCAAGGAGCGTTTGATGTGAACTTTTCACGCTTTCGAGATCGACCGATGAAGGGTTTGGACCGTGTGAATGTGCTCCCATGTACACAATATAAGGCTGCAACAACAGAAGAAATTCAAGGCCTTTAATGGTGATACATAAATTGCATCACAGAGAAGAAAGAGGGGTTGTGCTTGCCTTTTTAGTTGCCTGAGTTGGTGAATACAATTGAGAGAAAAGAATAATTGACAAAAGAAAAGGAGGACCTATAGATTGTCCCGTGGTTTCCCTTTGAATCATTTCTGTTACTAAAATCCTACTCTTTTGGGTGCAAGTCTTTGTTTGCTTGATTATTGAATTAAAACTTTCAGCCAAATAATGTTTTTATAATGTCAATTTTTATCTCTCAGGTATTTTTCCTCCTTTTCGTTTTTATTCTAAAGAAATATTGAGATCTAAGATCCTATATCACTTTTAACGTTCTACACTTGCCCTATTTGTAAGTATTAGATCTCATATAATTTGTGGTCAAGTGGAAAGCCTTTTCCAATCATGAATCCTTGACTGCAAATAATATATTTGTGGTCTCACAAATAAAGAGTTGAAATATGATACTTTTATGACACCACTTTGTTATGTCTTGCTATTTAGCATTTTGGAGAGAATTGCCTCCATTGCGACATAAGCCATAGTCTTAAAGCCATATTGGTTTGTACGTCCACAGTTGGAATCATTTTCTACAATATTTTTTTTTTCATAAAAATTTAAATTTTCGTTCAATTTTTCCATTCAAGCCTACAAACTAAACAGAGAAAGTTTGGGAGAGTGGTTTGAAATCTAAAGTTTAAACCACAAACAATATAAAGCTCTCACATATTATAGTGTAAAAAAAAATATACTACAACATATAGCTCTTATATTTTACAGTATGCAATTCAAATTAAAAAAAAAGGTGAAACTGTTCTCCTAGCCCTAGTTATATTTTGACATGACTTGCATGAGGAAGTGCCAATTAGTGGTTGACTAGACTAGAATCGTTTGCTCCTCACATTGACTTCATTTTATACCCTAAGAAAGAAATGAGTGGTTTTCATTAAAGAAAAATGACATAAATAGACAACAATTGTCTGGTTGTTTATTGTTTTTTAATTTTTAAATTATAAGTCAACCACCAGTTGATCTTAGTCATCAGTAGTTGACTGGATTCAATTCAAACTTCATTAACTAATCAATTGGAATACATGAAAAATTTACACTAGTTTGATAAAAGGAGACAAAAAAAGATGAAGGGAAAATTATAAGGGACTGAAAATTTTTTTTTTTTTCTTGTAGTTGTATTGTTTAGTGCATAGGAAGA
>CAMOHE010030871.1:0-13424 GCA_946598075.1 Artocarpus hirsutus
TAACGATACGGCGTGCTTTTACAATAATTGGTAACTTATGTCGATTTATTAGATTAGTTGAAAATTTGGAAGAATTAAATAATTCATGTCTGTTTGTCGGTTGAATTAATTTTATAAACAAAATTAATTCAAGATAAACTTGTTGAATTATTGGGGTCAAATAATTCTTGTCTGTTTATCAGTTGATTTAATTTTGGATAAATTAAATCAAGATAAACTTGTAGAATTATTAAGAATCTATTTATTTTCTTAAAGATTATCTAGATAAAGTTGTTTTAATTAGATAACTTCTCTATTGGGTTATTTGAATTAAAACTAAGGCTTTATCCTGTAGAATCTCAGGTGGAAAATAAAAGATTTGCGTGATTTTTATTTCGGCAGTTCGGCATGCTGAACTTAAAGTTCGGCCTGCCGATCAGGCAAGTTTGGCCTGCCTATGAAAAAGTTCAGCCTGCTTATGCACAAATTAACAATCACGCGTTTTCACGCGTTTTTACGCGTATCTTATCCGATATAGACCCGAATTTGGTACTGTTTTGAATTTTTGAGACCTTATCTAATAAGGAATGACCCTAGACCCAACCTCTACAAATAGGGAGTGAGTCTAATGAGTTATTTAGATCAATAGAGAGATTAAGAGTGATACTCTACTGGTGAGAATCTGAAACTCCCTGAGAGCTCTTGTTCACAAATCACGAACAATAGCTTTGGGTTCTCTCAATTGGTTGGAAGGAGAGTCACCTTGAGGAAGAGCTGTACGTGTGAGCCCACACTCACTCCGATCGTGGATAGAGAATAGCAAAGAAGACCAGTTGGTTGAGGCTCTTTTAGAACGTTACTTCTCTACACAGAATTCGGGAGCTTTTTGGCGCATACAAGGTCAATAAAATCAGGTTAATTTATACATATAACATGTCAAACTTGTGTTTTGGAAAATACTCTGATTTAAAATTTTTAAAATTTCGCTGCATATTATTTTTTCAACAAGGATACCTAGGGTTAAATACTAATGAACTAAGTTACTATGCGTTTAGGAATTATGCGTGGATCCGCGGAGCTAACGTATAGCGGACCGGGATTACGGTGTGGGACACCGACACGGATATCGAGGTAGGACTCTACCCCTTTTCTTTGGTAGCCCTATTTCAAAATGATTTAAGCCAAAAATGGATTTTTATCAAATGTTTTCAATGACTGATTGGGAAATGATTTTGTTCGAATATCTTTACAAACGGCTGATTGAGAAATGCTCATAATGAACCACATAATAAATGTTAATGATTATATTTGGTAAATAGAGGTTTTTAATTATAAAAAGATATATGGGCATGATGCCATATCAGAGATCGGGTCGTGTAGTGAACAACCTTGGGGGCAGGTCCTGAAACCCAGCTGGGCCATTTCGGTGGTGAATATTTGGTTTGCCCGAGAGAATTAAAAAGGTACTCTTGACAAACTGTTTTCAATGGAATTTTAGTAAATATAAATACTTATTTGATTTATTTAATTATTTATTTATTTAGAAAGTTCTAATAGAATATTTATCTGTCTATTTTAAATATAGTCCTATTGAGCCTTTCGCTCACGTTTTCATTGTTTTAAAATCTTACCCCTAGGTGGATATCAGCATAGGATCGGAGAAGAGTCTGCTGATCGGTCTTGTGACCAATAGAAGATTGGGTAGGTTGCACTGTAGCAAGTAAGGCATGTAAACTTTTAATTTTTTTTACTTGGACTGTGGTTGTATAATAATATTGTCAGTACTACATGTGTGTGTACAATATGTGGGCCGGTGGGACCCATACTCGTTCCACCCCATATTTAAATATTTTTAATGTTCTTTTTATTTGCTTAATTATTACGATGGTTGATTTTATTTCCTCAAATTATTCTATTTGAACGATTTTAAAATTATCTCATTTTTATTTATAAATTTAATTCTAAAACCTTGTTTTTAACTAAATCTTTATTTAATTAACTTAATTAAACCACCACGTCACCTCCCGTACTCCGAGGCGTGACAGGTATGAACTCAATTTTTTTGGTATTTCTGAAATTGTTATTCTCTTCCTTAATCCGGCTGCTATAACTTTTTCTAAGAATTTTCATTTACTCTAAAATTTTAATATGTTATTCATATATGTGTTATGTGATGTTTCTCCAAATTTCACATTAAATGGATTTTTCTATGGTAAGTTATAAATTTTCTTCTCTCTGCTACTCATAAGAAAAATATGGCTAATTTGTTATGTTGCATGAAAATGTGGTCTTTGTTCCAGGGGCAAATGAATGTCATTTTTCATGAATTTTAACAATTATATTCATGTATATTCAAAGCATTGAACTGAAAAGTCTCATGGTAAAATGATGCATATTTCATGTGTTATCAAATTTTCGTTAAGGTTAGGTTTTAAGACTGTTTTATCGGTGGATTGTTTAGACTTGTGTTGTGTGACGTTTTTGTTTAACCAAATGAATTTAATTGGTGATGAAACTTTTTGTGCTTTTGTAGTTATATGTTAATAAATTATCATATAAATTTTAGGGTCATAATAATTTCATTTTAATTATTGGAATATGTTGAATGTATTTAACTCACTGCCTGATACATTGAAAGTTATTATTGTCTCTGCCTTCTAATGCACGGTTTAGATTGTTTTGGATTTTATTTAAAAGTTATTTTTGGCTATGTCATAGTTTTATGTGTCTATTATATGTGTTAATTTTTGTGAATTTTTCTACAGCCTTAATAATGTGATAAAAAAGCTTGAGTATAGAGTTGCTCACTATTTTGTATTGCTGGCAGATTTTGTTTTGAATGTTTTATGACTTGTTTTAGATGCCAAATAAAATTTTTATGACTAATGAAAAATCATGGTAATATATCTAAATGTTATCTTTGTTCCTACCAAATTTGGTGCCCAAATTGTGTGTGAATGTAAAGTTATTGAGTTTTGAATTCATGGAGGTTAGGAAATATTTGTGTTGATAGTTTTGTTTTAATGTTTTAAGGTTAATGAAACATATTATAAATTTATGATTTCAAGAGATGAATGTATGTGTGATGTTATATGAAAATGGTAGATGTTATGTTGCGATGATTAATTCTTTGAAAATAAATGTTAATTGTTTTTTTAAATGAATGTATGACATGAACACAATAAGGAGCGAGCACATCGAGACTGCGGTGACGTCACCTATAAATTAAGGTTAAGTAAGCTATACAAGTAAGTACATTCTCACCTGCAACATGATATGGATTGTGAAAGTATGAAATTATGTTTATGATGATGATTCTATGATGATTTCATTTTATATCACTTATGAAAGATTTGATGTTCAAAAGTTATGCATGTATGATGATGACATATTTCAAAGTATTAAGGTATAAATATGTATATATGTATCACCTAAATAAGTGTTGCACACCAATGTTATGTTATGCGATATTATGATGTCATAATTGGTTTAGGATTAGCTACCCTTCTTCTCTCATGATGGCGCACCTACAATGATCATTATGGTGCAACACTTGGGCCCTTAAGATAAAATGAATAAAGTTTTAATGTGGATAACATGATGAAAGCTATGTTTCCTTATGAAATTGTGCATGGTGCACTATTATGATAATGCAGATGATGAAGATGTTCATAAAATGTTTTTACTTGTGAGTTATGAAATGTACGTACTAAGCGTATGCTTATTTAGTTTTATATCATATTGTAGATAAGGGTAAGAAAGTTTTGGACTAGATGGAGGACAAAGATGGGCGTGTGAACCAAGGATGACGAATTGTGAAAGGAAGAACGCCAAAGAAGGGATTTTATGACACAAACTATATTTTATATAATTTTAAGTATGTTTAATTGTTAAATTTTAAAGATTTGAATTACGACTCTTTAACTTTGTAGTTTTATTATATGTCTTCCGCTTTTAAATTATTGAGATTGGTTTTAAGAATTGATTTTTGATAGTTGGTTGGCCTGCTGACCTTTACTGGTCGGACTGTCGATGTAAGGATTGGCCTGCCGATTACTTTGTACCGGCTTACCGATCTTAACGATTTTGAAACCCTGTTTTGTAGAGCCTCGGCCGGCCTACCGATGGATAAACTTTGGACTGCCGGATGTGTGTGGGCTGCTGAAGTCTCATGTTCGGCTTGCCGAACTATATATGAAGATTTTCAAAGATGTTTAAAAAAAAGTTTATTCAACTAACAATGGTATTGACAAACTATCTACAGGATGTTTATGATAAAGTAATTTATTAAATATTGTTAGAAAATATATATATATGCATGGATCCTGGGTATGTTTTTCCAAATTTATGTTTCAATTAAATAGTTTATCTTAAACTTAAAAGTATAAAGGAATGAATGTAACGACATCTGTGACATCCGTAACGGGGCGTTACGTTTGCAGTAACCATATATTTGGTCACAAAAAACTTACAACTTGTTTCAAAAATATATCTTCTAAAAGGAAGGTTTTTCATGTAATTAACTAATTTATCCCAAAGAGTAAGACTTGTTCTTAAAAATTTGGTTTGTAATATCTGTCCCCCAAAAAAAAAATTACAATGCGGTATCAAGGAAGACAGCTCTCAAATTAAAATTATAAATATTTGGTAATTCTGAATATAACAAATAAAGGGTCAAATTTTATGTGTATTTAATTAAAGAGATGGTCAATGAGGACTAAAACAAAAATACTCAACACCTACAAAACGAAAAATAAGAAATTTTTTTTTTTAAAAGATGAGGAAAACGTGAGTAACTCCAATCGCTCATGATTGTATTGTGGCTCAAATCTCAAAAGGCTGTTACTACACATCGAGGCTCAAGAAAAGTCTTCAAAGTTTTTAATTTTGGTTTGAAAACTTCAATCTACATAAAGAGAAAACCAATTAGATATCTTGATTTTAATAACATTGACCTCTATTGTACAAACTAGCATAGTAAACCATGTAATAAAAATACGTACCTTTTATACTCAATCGTTTTTGTCACTTTTTGTCGTATCTTCTAAGTCGCCAAGTAAAGATTCCTCGTTATCATTTTCTTCGGTTCGTGATTCGTACAGGACCTTATCATTGGGATCTATTTGTAAGTCAACAAACATTATATCAATTTCAATTGGAGCAATCTCTTCTCGTGCTGGATGAGTTGTTGTGTTTGTGGCATCAAATAATACATTGATGTCATTTGAAGTTTCTTCGTGATAAGCTTCTGCATTAACAATAATGCCCTCCTCACCATGGTCTTCACTATTTCACGACGTCTATGGCATATCCTAAATATGACAATGATTTACCTTCCGCGCCACTTTCCAATTCTTGCCCTTATGGTAGTCATCCAAATAATATACTAGCTTAGCTTGGGTTGCAAGGACAAAAAGATCATCTTGAAAACATTCTAAGCTTACATCTATACTAGCGATGTGAAATTCCATATGCTTTTTGTTATCTATCAATAGAATTATACCATGTACATTTAAACATGATCACTTTGCGTCAATAGAGGTACTGTACTTTCAAAATTTCCTTGGGGTACCCATAAAATTCACATAGCTTACCACCATATTCTGTTTCAACCAAAATACCACAATTTTGTGTTGTACGTTTTTCATCTCGAGCTTTTGTATGGTATTAAACTTCATTTACCATGCAACCTGTATGTGGATGTACCAGAAAATTCGGGTGACATACAAATTGCATACAACTCACTCGTCATTTCTGGGGATGATGTTAATTGTAAAAGTTTTATCTGTAGATAGTAAAAATGAATATACAACTAAAGCCAATGAAATATATTTTAAAAAAAAACTACAACGACAAGACAACTTACTTTATCTTCAAACAATCTTAGGTATTCATCTTTTTGTGCCTGCATGATATTTTGAATGCCTCTAGATTGTAATAATTGTGCATTTTCACTGATTTCAAAAAAATTGAAATTAAGAGTCAGATTGTAGGAAAAAAATACTCATTGACTAAATGCGTTATAAATAATATCGAGACACCAGCTAAACATTGAATTTTTAAACTTTTGTCATCATGTTAACCTTGCCAGTAATGATTGCTCTAGCACTTTATAGGTTATATGTATACATATTGTACGCCACCAATAGTCCGAGCGTAATTTCAATAAGTAGTCCACGGTAGTAAAACAAACAAATGAAGTTGACCTCATAATAAGGTGAAATCTGGAGTTACATCTTAGAAGGATAAGACAGATTTTTGTTCCAAATTATATACAAGAAAAATAAAGAAAAATAAACTTATTCGAGATAGGGTTGCAACTCTGCATAATTATTTAGGATGTACCAATGTATTTTTTTATGCTGATTTTCAGTCAGCAGGAATGGTTTTTGCAACCCAAAAAGTCTACTAGGTTGGTTGAGTTTTGACAAAGTTGATGGCCTCCACATTTGATGATGGATTCTCACTAATATGAAACGAACTTCTCAAATTTTATCCAAGAAAAGGTTACATAAATATTGGACCGCGCAAGGTAACCAATCCTTTCAGCTGCTGCCGACCCATTTTTAGGTAAGCTGACAAACAATTAAACATTTTAAGATTGCTATACTTGAGACTGTTTACAACTAATAGGCCTCGGTTAAATTCTAGCTATTGTGTTTACCTAATTGACCAATTTAGTTAATCAATAGCCTATGTTAGGATTAAATCGATGACACAGGGACAAAACTTCATTAAATTCACCACCTTATGATGACCGCTCCTATTCAAATAAAAAGTGCATTAATGTGTATATTTCAACATAAAAGACAATAGCTTAGGGAAAAGAAACTAACACACCTAATAAATATAGACAAAATGAATGGACTTTGGATATTAACACACAAAAGGCGGAGCTGAATTTGGAACTGGGACAACATTACTTTGTCATGCAAATACCAAAAGACCTACAAATATTTTTCTGAGATTATTGGTAGGCTTTGGGAGAAGCATTAAATTAAACCTTATTTAAAATGTTGTCGTTATGGAGTGTAGTGGTGAGTAAAGATAATCCCTTGAGAGGCTTGGGTTTAATTAATTAGTTATTAACACTAAAACCTAAGACAATAAAACTAATCACAAATTGAATTTAATCAACTAAATTACTAAATTAACTAAAACACAAGAAAATAAATAAATACAAAAAAATAATAAAAAAACTTGTCAAAGGATCATTTGCAACCACTAAACAATAACTGTAAAATTAATTATAAAAATTATATCTAATTTTATATTGAAACTACTAACTGTAGATAACAACAAGCTCTGCTATTCTCATCTCTCCTTAGTTTGTCGTTAAGCAAAAGAAGTTCTTCACTTAATTCCTTCCCTCAAACAACCTAAATAAGCTCTTAGATTCAAGTCAATAGAAGCAATTAGATAAGAGAGATAGGTTGACCTAAATAACAAACACACAAGCTCAAATTGTTCAACCTAGGTTACATTCCACATCATAGTTAATGAAAACCCCACGTAATCATACCTTGCAATTTTCTACTAATGATTAGAAAAATAATACAATTACAAATCAAGCATTTCAATCTATCAATAGATTAAATTCTAGTCCTATTTGATTGCACACTTAAACAAAAGAAGAAAATAATCATGAACAATAATTATGGAAGAACGTAAGCAATATCAATTGGGAAATTAGAAAATAATTCTAACAATTAATTATATAATTATATCTAGGGTTTTGAAATTCCCTTCAACCATAAACAAACTAAACTGACATATTGAAAAATAAAAGAAAGAAAGAGTAAGGAAAAGAACAATTATGGCGTCGGAAATCCTTCTACACAAATGGTTCTCCATAAGCCTCCACTGAAACTTTCCTCTTTTTCTTCTTCTTCTTTTTCAGCTCCAATGCCTAAAAAAAAAAAATTAAAACCTAAGGAAAAACTAATAAAAACTTGAATTTTCATGTCCCATAATTAGCTATTTATAGGCTCTTTAAATGGAAAAGTTTGGACTCAATTTGAATTTAGAAACCTGAATTTTTCATGACATAGTGTTGCAATGCTGAAAATGTTGTGCTACACGCTATGAAAAATCTTCGACAGTGTTGGGCCTATTTTGTTGTGCCCTTCACATGTGGAAGGTGCAGGCTTTGTGGCTTTTTTTTATTGGCTCGGGTGCTCCCTGACAGGAGCTGAGGGGGCTATGCGATAGGTGCCAAAGTTGATTAAGTTTGTAGCTAGGTTTTGGCTAAAACCAGGTAGCCCCACGGACGATCAAGTACAAGGGTGAGACCTATTGCTGTTCAAGACCTGTTGGAGATGATAACTTTATTAAAGAGGCCTTCGAGCACGTGCGTGGTGTGGGAGAGGAATGTGAATGTCCATGGAGGAATTAACTATGCACTTGGTGATGGTGGTATACCTATTTGTTGGAAATATGGTATTCTTGATGAAATGATGTAGTTTGTCTGTCCCATGGAAGGAACAATCCCAAAGCAAGATAGCTACAATAGTTGGGGTAGCTTAAGGCTTAGAGCGAGGTTTTAGAGAGAGAAAGAAAAGGTATAAATTAATGGTAGTTTTGGTCCTTCTCTTACAAGACGGTTATTTGGGACACCGAAAGGGTTTGTCTTGAGGTAATTTGGTGATTCTCTCGAGTTCCAATGGGACTTGATAAGTGTATTGAATGTTCTTGAAGCTTACTAGAAAAAATGGAGTTTGAAACTTTTTGGCAAGTTAGGATGGTAAGCTTGGACCATGGACGCTCTTCTTGGATGGTCAAGAGGTTGAGGATGGAGCTTGTAGGTGTTTTGAGGTGGTTAAATGATAGTTTGAGGGTGGTTCATAATGGTTATGAGCTTGGGTGAAATGGTAACCACGGTGGTTATGGAAGTTTCAAGGTGAAAATGATGATAGCGAAGTTCATAATTGTGGTGGCTATGGAGGTTATGGAAGCTCTCTCTCCTTTTTTTTTCCTAAGTCTGATGGTTCATTTGCCTCTCCTCAAAGGTGTTTGGGAAGGTATTAATAGAGAAAAGTAGAGATCTAGTTTGGCTAGGCTTATTTTACTTCAAGCACTTTACTAGGGAAGGTTCTTGGTCTGATTCCATAGAAGCAGCCATTTGTTGCAACAGCCCACAATAGAAAATTTTTTCTCTAGATTCAAACTTGGCCTTTCAGCATGGGTTTGAGCATGTTAGGAGCATTAATGACTAGTCAATCTAGGGGTGCTATTTTAGGTGGTCTGTCATGAAAATGTCCATGCGTCAGAAGCTTTGCCTTGCCATTTTGAGCAAAGTTTTAGACCTAGGAATTAGGCCTCCCTTTGACCCATCCTTGATTGAAGGGAGTTTGTTTTTGGCTACAAGAGTCACTTGTCCCTGTAGCTAAATTCCCTACGGGTGAGCTGACAAGACTAGCGCGGCAAGTGAGCTAGTGCGATTGGTGTTCTACCATGTTGGACAAACCAAAAAATGGGCTTTCTTTTTTTATGTTAGGCGTAGGATTCTAAGTGGGTTTTAGGGCCTTTTTTCTTTAATTTCCTTGATACCTATTTTATTCTAATCCTAATTAGACTTAAAACTTCTTAAGTGAGTTAAAAATCTAATTGGACAAAATAAAATAGGCCCATTCATATCCCTTGACCTTCCAAACCATAACCCCCCCTCCACCTCATGGCTTGGGCCTACATACCTTACCTTGGGCTATGCTATGAGGCATGGGTCAGGCTTATACCTTGTGAAAAAACAGGTATCAACATTACCCCTTTTGATTGTGAGGTTGTGCAATGCAATGAGACAGTCCAAACAATCAACTTCTGAACTTCCAAGACAGTTCCTGTTGTTGTTAGCATGGAGCTTCACCTAGAACCATAACCTTTAGTGAAATTTCTTACCCACAGATGAATCTCTTTAGGGGTTGTTAGCTATCAAAAAGAAAGCTTGGCTTCTGGCCACTTTTTGAGGTGAGGTTTTTTTGAAGGGTGAATTAGGTCTTCTGTCGGTGGTGAAGCTTTACTTCGGGAGTGATGTTATGCATCGAGAAAGTACTTTTCATCAAGAATCACATCTTGCGTCATGAGCAAAGGTGAAGCATCTATGGAAAGGGTATTAATTAGAATTTGCCATCATGTCGGAAGATGTCCCATTAGATTGATTTGTGTCAATCATGGTAGTCCATGTGTAAGACACCCTTTAGGCCAAACATGCCCCATCATATCCAACCTGTCATGAGGCGCCATTTTGCCTAGGCACTCCAAAGGTTGTGGCCCTTCTCACGTCAAACATGTCATTTTCCTCTGCTCTCTTTTCTCTTACATTTCAAACATAAAAAAATAACTTCCATTTTCTTCCCCAATAAGCAAACTTCAAGTATTTCCCAAGAGTGAAAAATTTGAAAGGGAAAGAGAGAGAGAGAGCCATAGTAATACCCTCGACCACTATGAGAGAAACTCGTCGCCTTTGCCTCACTCATTGCCATGTTCTACAGCCATCATCATCGTTGCCATAGTCAATGTCAACTTCCCCTTTCTCTTTCCTTTCCTACTCTCTTTCTTTTTCACACTCCCCTTTCCCACTAGGCCCCTATCATGAGCCCAAGAAGCCAGTCGCCGATTGAGCTTGCCTCTTCTCTATCTGCTATTGCCTTTGAACAAGGTGCCGACACCCTACATTTTCCTGTATGTTTCCCATTCTCTCTTTTTCCTTTATTTTTTTCTCTTTTTTTTTAATAGCAGTGGATCTTCATGTTTCCTTGATGAATTGATGATGGGCTTTATTGAAATTCTCTTCCTTTTTTTCTCCTTCATAATGTTGAACACTATTGGATTTTTTTTTTTTTTTGATGTTGAATATCGGTGAGTCTCTATGCCCCCTTCATGATTTGATGATGAGTTTTGCTAGTGATTTTCTCCTTCTTCAAAATGCCAAATACATTGAGATTCCACACACACAGTTTCCTTTATTATTGTAATACCAGTCATTATCGTACCTGTTATTGTCGTTGTTTTGTCATTGCCTTGCTTTGCAATGTCCTTAACCTTTCAAGATGGACGAGTGCTTAATGGGAATCATTTCTTGACATCTTTGTGCTATAGCATTCACTTTTGTTGATGATCCGTAAAACCTATGATTACCTTGATTTTTTTGTGTGCTTTACACGTGAACTATTTCTTTGTACGAAATTATGGTTCCTTCCTCTACCATCGAGTGACGCTGGCGGTATTGATTGGTTGTGACTTGCATTTGATTCTTGCCTTTACTGTGGTGCTTTATGATTCTTGACCATTGTCACTATTTCACTTGCTACCATTTTGCTCTCTTTTTTTTGAATTCCTCGGTTTCTCATTGCTTCCCTGCCATCTCGGCTCGTGCCATTACCCTTGTTCATTTCCTCTTGTAGGTAGTTGCTTCTGCGATGTCATCGTTAGTCCCTATGTCTTCTAAGACCATGCATGACTTATTTTATTGGAATCATGCTGCTGACTTTTGGTGCTATTGTCAACTCAATTTTATATGTTGTCTTCCTTTTCCAATTGTTTTACCTTGTCCATGGGATTAGTACTTCTGTTTCTTCCCTTTTTTGGTGTAATGCTTGTCCTTTTCCTTTTCTTATGGCAAGTGCACTTGTGACGGACTCCTACCAACGACAACATGTGCCCTCCTTGTTGGACATGTATGCCTTAAGGAGTAAAAATATACTATGTTTTTGGAGACATTTTTATCAATAAAGAGTTTATTTATTTTTCATATAGCAAATTGTTGTCCTCTTTACGCTCATATTTGTTAGACGTATGATAAGCAAACAAAAGTCTAAGACTATCGATCTAAGCCTTTAAAATCAGTCATATGACAAACAGATTATACGAAAGACATAATTCTAAAGGTAACAGTCTAGATCATAAGATCGGCAATTGAGAAAATAAAGTTAGGCACTTTATTCATGCAAAGATTGTTATATTGTCTATATCCGTTATAGGAGATGGTTTGTCTTGGCCATCAGAGGTGGACTCCACGAATAGAAACATTAGTGCATTGTCATAGGTGACAATGCATTGGATCATAACATAGATATGAAATCCAGAGCTCCTCTTTAGGAGTTGATGATAACCTCTTATATGCGTTATCCCGTGATTGAAAGATTGAAGCACTCAACCATTTGGATACATGGGTCTAATCACATGGTATACTATCTTTGGATGGTAAGTTTTTCGATGGTGAGACAATGGAACATAACAAAAAAATAATCGGGAAGGTAAGATAGAATTTATCCTTATGTCGATTATGGATATCCTCTGGGCATACGATACATTATGATATGTCATAGATATCTAGCTATTTGAGCTTTGAAATTTTATATAGTTCTAGAGTGCAGCTCTAAGCTTTTAGTGGAGTAGCGTTAGAGTTGATAATTATGAAATGTATATCTCAGATATTGGGTTTCATAATTATCGGGAGCTTGAACTATATAGGTCTATCAGTTCTCCTTTGCTAGCATATAATAAATCCTATAACAATATGATGTGCTTTTCCAATAAATTGGTACTTGTGTCAAATTGCCAAATTGGCTAAAATTCGATAGGATGAGATAATTCATATTTGTTTATTGGTTGAATTAATTTTGTGAAACATTATTTCAAGATAAACTTGTTAAATTATGTAGAATGTTTATTTTCGTAGAGATTATCTAGATATTGTTATTTTAATCAGGTAACTTCTCTATTGTGTTATTTGAATTAAAACTGAGGCTTTATTCAAAGAATCTTAAGTGGGAAATAAAATATTTACAGGGATCATTTATTGTAAATTTGGTCTTTAGGTTTAGCCTACTGATAGAGTAAGTTCGGTAGGCCGATTTGCTAGTTCAGCTAGCCGACCGAACGATAATCTGATCACATATTTTTATGTGATTTTATTAGTTATTGATCTAGATTTGGAATTTTGAGGCTTTATTTGATAAGGACTAACCCTTAGTCCAACCTCTATAAATAGAGAGTGAGACTCATAAGTTATTGAGATCAGTTGAGAGATTAAGAGTAAGCACTCTACTTTTTGAGTCTCTAAAACTCCCCTGAGAGCTATTGTTCATAAATCATGAACCTTAGTTCTAGGTTTTCTAAATTGGTTGGAAGGAGAGTTACTAGGCACGAGCTATGCAATGTGCGCCCATACTCACTCTGATCGTGGATAGAGAATAGCAAAGAAGACCAGTTGTTAAGGGTCTTCTAGAACACCTTTCTCTTCATCAATTGTAGGAGCTCTTCAGCAAATAAGGTTTGTAAGATTTGGTTAATTTATGCATATAGCATGTCAAACTTGTGTTTTGAAAAATACTCTGGTATAAAAATTTTTAAATTTTCGCTGCATACTATTTTTCCAACAATTGGTACGAAAGCCATGATTTTTACATAAATTTATGAGTTTGTGATCATACTATATGAATAAATTA
>CAMOHE010030877.1:0-28011 GCA_946598075.1 Artocarpus hirsutus
TTTATGAAAAGTTTGAAATCCATGTTCATGATGGTTTATGATGATTTTTCCTAATAAGTTTTCATGAAGTATTAT
Source organism: Artocarpus hirsutus (assembly GCA_946598075.1). Lineage (NCBI taxonomy): Eukaryota > Viridiplantae > Streptophyta > Magnoliopsida > Rosales > Moraceae > Artocarpus > Artocarpus hirsutus. The sequence goes on from CAMOHE010030877.1 coordinate 76, forward strand.
TATGAAGATTTTGAAGGCATGAAAGTTTATGCATGTTTTGATGATAATGTTTTTCAAAGCATGAAAGTATAAGTATGTATATATGTATCACCTAAATAAGTATTGCACACCCAATGTTATGTTAAGTTATGATGTGAAATGATATGATGTCATGTTTGGTTTGGAATTAGCTACCCCTCTCCTCTCATGACGGCGCGCCTATGATGATGATGTTATGGTGCAACACTTGGGCCCTTAAGATAAAATGAATAAGTTTTAATATGGACAATGTAAAGAAAGATATGTTCCCTATGAAAATGTGCCTAGTGCACTATTATGGTGATGACGATGATCTGCATTAAGTGTTTTGAATTGTGAGATATTAATGTACTTACAAAGTGTTTGCTTATTTTAGTTTTACATCATGTTGTAGATAAAGGTAAGAGAGCTATGAATTAAGTGGAGGACACTGACAGGCGTGTGAGCTAAGGATGATGAATTGCAAACGGAAGATACGAAGAAAAGAAGTTTTAAAACTTCTTTTCTATGTTTATTTTTATATTTTTATTTCTAAGTATGTTTATTGTTTCTGCACCTTGAAGTTTTTGGAACTTGTTAAGAAAATATATATTAATTTCTAATTTTTAAGAGTTCGCCCTACCGACCATTATTGGTCAGACTGCCGATGCATGGATCGGCTTATCGAATACCCTATACCAGCCTGCCAATCTTATCGAATTTTGAAACCTATTTTGCAAAGCCTTGGGCGGCCTACCTATGGTTGAATATCGGCCTGCGATCGAGTCCGACCTACCGAAGTATGTATGCAAAATTTTAGTAATATTTTTTTAAAATTAAATTAAAAATTAATTCAAATTACAATTGTTTTGGCATGTTGTTTAAAAAAAATGAATGAACAAGTAAATTATTATTATAAAAATAGATTAAATTATCGTAAAATGATTAAGTTATTAAAAAAAATATGCATGGATCCTGGGTATGTTTTTCAATTTATGTTTTCAAATTACCTTTTCATTAAATAGTTTATCTTATAAATAAAAGTAATACGAAACGAATGTAATGCATCTGTGACATCCGTAAAAGGGGGCGTTACACGTTATCCTATAATTGAAAAACTAGGGTGCTCAACTATTTGGTTACATAGGTGTAACCAAATGGTATATTATCTTTGAATGGTAAGTTTTTCGATTGTGAGATAATGGATCGTAAGAGAAAAATTATTAAGAAGGTAATATAAAATTTATCCTTAAGTAATTATGGATAATCGTATGGGGATATGACACATTATGATATGTCATAGAGACTTAGTTATTCGAGCTTCGTAATTCTATATAGTTTGAAAGTGTAGCTTTAAGCTTTTAGTGGAGTAGTGTTAGAGTTGATAATTATGAAATATATATCTAGGATATTCGGTTTCATAATTATCAGAAGCTTGAACTATATAGGTCCATCAGGTCTCCTTTACTAGCTCATAATAAATCCTGTAACGATACGGTGTGCTTTTTCAATAAATTGGTGACTTATATTAAATTATTAGATTGGCTAAAATTTGATAGGATCAGATAATTCATGTCTATTTATTAGTTGAATTAATTTTGTGAAAAATTAATTCAAGATAAACTTATTGAATTATCGGGAATATTTATTTTCCTAGAGTTATCTAGATATTGTTGTTTTGATCAGATAATTTTTCTATTGGATTATTTGAATTAAAATTGAGGCATTATCTAAAGAATCTCAAGCGAAAAATAAAAGATTTGCAAGGATCATTTATCGTAAGCTTGGCAAGCTGGTCATGAGGTTTGGCCTTTTGCCTGCCAATGGAATAAGTTTGGCAGGCCGATCTACCAATTCAGCCTACCGATCGAACGATAATCTAATCATACATTTTTACATGATTTTATCAAATATGGATTTAGATTCAAATTTTTAAGGTCTTATCTGGTAAGGACTAGCCCCTGGACCTAACCTCTATATATAGGTAGTGAAACTCATAAGTTATTTAGATCAGTTGAGAGATCAAAAGTGAGCACTCTATACTATGAGTCTGTGTAACTCTCTTGAAGAGCTATTGTTCACAAATCATGAACCTTAGTTCTAGGTATCTCTTGATTGGTTGGAAGAGGAGTCAATAGGGAATGGCTGTATAAGGTTTGCACACGTATACTCCAATCATGGATAGAGAATAGCAAAGAAGACCAGTTGGTTGAGGCTTTTTTGGAACGCCTTTCTCTTCAAAGACTGTAAGGAGCTTTTTAGCATTAAAAGTTAGTAAGATCTAGTTAATTTACGCATATGGCATGTCAAACTTGTGTTTTAGAAAATACTCTAGTATAAATTTTTTTTAATTTCCGTTGTATACTATATTTCCAACAATTAGTATCATAGACAAGGTTTTTATATAAATTTATGAGTTTGTCATTATGTTATATGTATAAATTATGTGAACTTGATCTCTCCTATACTTGAATTTATTTTTTAGAGAGTTGGCACTTTAGGGTTTCTATATATTTATGTTATCATGGAATTATATGGTGAATGTTTATTAATTAATTATGGTTGATTGTTTATTGTTTAATTATTTATTAATTAATTAATTTATGCTGGTTATGGTTCCTTAGATGTTAGAATCTATATCTAGATTTTTCATGTATTTAGATGGTGATCGATCATCACGGTCTAGGAATTATTATTTAATTTTAAATTTGTAAGAATTTTGTAATTAAATAATTTTTCGGAGAAGATGGATGATAGTATTCCATAAGTATTTTTTGTGTCTTTAATTTTATGTTTTTGAATTGTTGAAAATAAGATTGAAAAATTGCATAAAACTATGTTTTTTTGGAAATAGTATTATCTGCTTGGTTGGTAGGCCGAACCCTTATGTTTGATAGGCTAATGGTCGCAGTTCAGTAGGGCGATGGTCGTAGTTCGGCAAGCCGTCTATGGGGTAGAATTCTGATGGTTCTAGTGGCAAGTCAAATTTTCATGTTCGATAGGCTGATCTGTCATGACCGACAGGCTGAACTGTGAAGTTTAGTAGGTCGAGGGGTCATGATCGGTAGGCCGACTATATAAATCGGCATGTCGGTAGAGAGCTATGAATTTTTTTCTAAAAAATGTGCAATTTTTAGGTGTAGTTTTGATTTTATTTTCGGGACAATTTTGAGAAATATTAAATTTGGATATAACCGAAAATATGGAGTATTTGATTTATGTGGGATTGAAGACTTAAAGATCAATAATACATAAAGAATGATACAATTTGAAGATTCGAGAATGAAGAATCAATAATATGTTTCGATTTATCTCTTGTAATCTTTGTCTTCTTATCTCTAGGATGAGACCATAATATTACGGCTATTTATTATTATTTTGCTTGTGGCTTTGCATGATTGCTTTGCTTGTCACATTATAATATAATTTGTCATGTATGTTGATAATATGTCATATAGAATAGGGAATGCTACTCATTAAAAATTGTTCATGTATGTTTATAAAATAAAACCTTAATTTCAAAAGATTGAGTGGGAAAAGGTTTTCAAAGAGAGAACCCACGGTCTCCATCCATGGTCCATGGGTAACACATGATGGTTCCAATCCCTAGGAAAGGACTTCATCATTTATTGGGTTAGATCTCCGAAAGGATAAGATATTTTAGCATGATTTATCGTTACACACCCCTAAGTGGTAATTATAAATCATGGATAAAATATTAAAACGATGGTTATACAATCGTGTTAATTTTATTATTAACCTCCCCTAAGAGCTCTGTTAATTAAATTAATGGCCAAGAAACGATTATTAATCAATGCTGGATCATACAGGTCTTGAATGGCATATATTAATCAGGAGGGGATCCGTGTTCCTAATTGAATTTAACAAGTCTCCCTTAGGCAATTGTTGAATTCTAAATTGAGAATTATCGCTGTAAGGTTGTGATATTTTGAAGGTTTTGACACATAAACACATTATATTTTTTACATGATTATGTTATCTTACTAAATTATTATGATATGTTTGCTTATGTTTGGCATATGATTCTTTATTGTAGATTAAAAATGTCTAAAAACGCTTTATCTTTAATACTTGACAAAAACCAATTAACCGATGAGAACTATAATGCTTGGAAATGGAACTTGAACATTGTCCTATACTTTGAGAAACTGAAATTTGTGTTGACAACTCCATGTACTCCTGAGCCTATGAGAGATTCCACTAATGAGCAAATCCAAGCGTATGATTATTGGAAAGATGCTAATGATCAAGCACACTGTTATGTTATGGCCAGTATAAATAACAAGCTGCAAGCTCAACATGAAGATTATGAGACTAGACTAGTAGCTAAGGGATACACCCAAAAGGAAGGAATCAATTACAAGGAAACCTTTTCACCTGTAACCATACTTAAGTCCATCTGCACTTTCTTGTCCACAGTTGTCACTCTCGACTACGAGATTTGACAGATGAATGTCAAGACAGCCTTTCCAAATGGCTATCTTGATGAGTCCATTTATATGAAACAGCCAGACGGGTTCAAGGCTAAGGGTTAAAAGGGTAAGGTTTGTAAGCTATTAAAGTCAATATATGGACTTAAGCAAGCTTTACATTCTTGGAACATAAGATTTGATCAAGTGATCAAGACTTACGGGTTCGCACAAAATGTGGACGAGCCATGTGCTTACAAACACATTAAGGATGGAAAGGTGGTTTTTCTACTGCTCTATGTAGACAACATTCTACTAATTGGCAATGACGTTGAGGCATTGTCATCTGTCAAATCATGGTTGACCAAGCAGTTTGACATGAAAGACTTGAGTGAAACTAATTTTGTTCTCTGTATCTAGATTTTTCAGGATAGGAAGAACAAAATGATAGCTTTATGCCAAGCAAGCTACATAGATAAAATTCTTAAAAGGTATGCAATGTAAGATTCTAAGAAAGGTGGGCAATCATCTAGGTTTGGAATTACTCTTTCTAAGAAAGACTCTCCAAAGTCTGATAAAGATAGAGAATACATGAAGAAGGTGTCTTATGCTTTGGTAGTGGGTAGTCTCATGTATGCTATGCTTTGCACATGACTGGATATTAGTTATGCGGTTGGGATAGTAAGTCGATTTCAATCGGATTTAGGATCGAATCATTGAGTTACAATCAAGCATATATTCAAGTACATCCGAAGGACTCGAGGGTATATGCTTGTGTATTTGGGTGATGATTTAACACCTATAGGATACATGAACTTGGATTTTCAATCCCGTCTAGATTTGAGAAGATCGACTACTGGTTTTGTGTTTGCTCTAGGCGATGGTGCCATTGTATGGAGAAGTGTCAAGCAAGATTGCACTTCGGATTTAATGATGGAGGCCGAGTATGTGGCAGCTAGTGATGCTTCAAAAGAAGCAGTATTGCTCTATAAGTTCCTTGGGGATCTTGAAGTAGTTCTTGGTATGGATAAGGTGGTATCGTTGTCATGTGATGACACTGTAGTGATATCTAATCCTAAGAAACTAAGATTTCACAAGAAGAGTAAGCATATTGCTTAGAAGTATCATGTGATAAAGGACTTTGTCGAGGGCAGGCTTGTTGCTATACACAAAAATCGCATCCGAGGACAATTTAGTTGATCCATTCATGAAAACACTAACTGCGAGAGTTTTCGAGAGGCATGTGGAAGCTATGGGGATGTGGGATTTGTCATAGTTACTCACTTAGTGCAAGTGGGAGATTGTTAGACATGTATGCCCTAAAGAGAAAAAATGCAACATGTTTTTCGAGATATTTTTATCAATAAAGAGTTTATTTATTATTCATATACCAAATTGTTGCCCTCTTCATATTCATATTTGTTGAATGTATGATAAGTAAACAAAAGTCTAAGATTGTCGGTCTAAGCCTTTAGAATCAGGCATATGATGGACAGATTATGCACAAGACATGATTCTATAGGTGATGGTCTAAATCATAAGATCCATAATCGAGAGAATAAAGTTAGGCGCTTTATTTATACAAAGATTGTTTTGTTGTTTATATCTCTAACAAGAGATGATTTGTTTTGGCCATCGGAGATGGACTCTGCACATAGAAACATTGGTACATTGTCATAGGTGACGATGTATTAGATCAGGACATAAAGTGTAATTGATTTGGATTAATGATTCTATCTTGACAAATCAATTCACTATAGACAATCTTATGTATTGTATCTTAATCATGAGATAAATAGTGGGCCCGTTATCTTGACTTATGTCTTTTGATGTACCAAATGGTGACATCTATATTTTATGATGGTATGCATACCGGTACATTAGAGACATGACTCTTGATAATGTAGACTTATTATTCATAGATATGAAATCCATAGCTCTTCTTTAGGAGTCGATGATATACTCTTATATGCGTTATTTTGTAATTGAAAAACTAAAGTGCTCAACCATTTGGATACATAGGTGTAACTGAATGGGATATTGTCTTTGGATGGTAAGTTTTCCAATGGTGAGATAATGGAACGTAAGAGAAAAATAATCAGGAAGGTAAGACAAAATTTATCCTTAAGCTGATTATGGATAATCCTATGGGGATATAACACATTACGATATGTCATGAAGACTTAGCTATTCGGGCTTCGTAATTCTATATAGTTCGAGAGTACAGCTTCAAGCTTTAGTGGAGTAGTGTTAGGGTTGATAATTATGAAACGTATATCTGGGATATTAGGTTTTATAATTATTAGAAGCTTGAACTATATAGGTCCATCAAGTTCCCTTTGTTAGCTCATAATAAATCCTGTAACGATACAACGTGCTTTTTCAATAAATTAATGACTTATGTTAAATTATTAGATTGAATGAAATTCGATAGGATAAGATAATTCATATCTATTTATCGTCTAAATTAATTTGTGAAAAATTAATTCAAGATAAACTTATTGAATTATCAGGAATATTTATTTTCCTAGAGATTATCTAGATATTGTTGTTTTAATCAGATAATTTCTCTATCTGATTATTTAAATTAAAACTGAGGCTTTATCCAAAGAATCTTGGATGAGAAATAAAAAATTCGCAAGGATCATTTATTGTAAGTTCGGCAGGCTGCTCTTTAAGTTTGGCCTATCGATGGAGAACGTTCGGTAGGCCAATCTACTAGTTTGGCCTACCAACTGAACGATAATCTGATCACGTGTTTTTACACAATTTTATCAGATATTGATCCAAATTCAAATTTTTGAGTCTTTATCTGATAAGGACTAACCTTTGGGCCCAACCTTTATAAATAGAGAGTGAGACTCATAAGTTATTTAGATAAGTTGAGAGATCAAGATTGAGCACTCTATACTGTGAGTCTCAGTAACTCCCCTGAAGAGTTATTGTTCATAAATCATGAATCTTAGTTCTAGGTATCTCTCGATTGGTTAGAAAGAGAGTCACTGAGGAAAGACTATACGAGGTGTGCACACACATACTCCGATTATAGATAGAGAATAGCAAAGAAGACCAATTGGTTGAGGCTATTCTAGAACGCCTTTCTCTTCACAGATTGCAAGGAGCTCTTTAGCATTAAAAGGTTAGTAAGATCTGGTTAATTTACGCATATAGCATATCAAACTTGTGTTTTGAAAAATATTCTAGTATAAAAAAATTTTTAATTTCCGCTACGTACTATTTTTCCAACATTTTTAACCAAAGAAACTAGAAAATTTGCTAAGAAGATATTTTTTCAAGGGACCAAGAAGATATTTTAAATGACAAATTGAATTTCTAAATTCTAAATGGAATGAAGAACTAAAAGAGATAGCCAAAAACAATTTCTAATGCATCAACATTAATGCAATGAGGTGGAAGTCCAACTTCTGTGGCAACTAAGGCCCATATGAAGAGCCAATAAGGTGTTTAGAAGAATAGTCTAAACTGTTAGTTTGAGTTTGAGAACTCTAACATATGCAAAATTCATATTGTAGTTTTTACTGTAACATGTGAGAGCTTTACACTATTCACTGTTCAATTTAAATACTCTTCCAAACACTCTAAAAAGCTCTAGCAATGCGAGCACAAATTTTGAAGATAAAAGTAGCCATTACAAAACCTTCACATGCTCTTTTCAAGAAGGAATTTGATCATTTTTAAGATAAAGCGCCCTATTTATTTCGATTAACGTAACATAAAATGTCTCCTTAGAAAAGGTCGAGCACTCTATGTTCTATATGGTTTTGGTTCAATCTCAAAATCTGATTTTTTTTCCTCTTTTTAATAAAATTCATTCAAACCCAATTTTATTATAGTATTTTTCTCACAAAATTTAAATCAAAAAATGGTTAGATCTACAAAATGTGTTGGATTGTGATTCCAACCATATTCCTGAACAGATTATTAGTTATGTTGACATTGAAAACATTTCCTGCAAGATTGTCCTCATTTTTTTGACATGTTTATGTGTCCCATAAAGAAAATGAAAAATAAACAATTGTTTTCATTTTTTCAATTATTATTTTTAATTCCAACTCTATCAAAGGTGACGTAGACATGAATCTGCACTTTTTTTTCCTCATTAAAAACATGAATCTGTACTTGAATTCCCAACTTCCATTTCATATTTTTCCAAGAAATCGCATTCAATTTCAGCCCAAACTTTGACTTTTATTCGTTTTTTTGAAGAAATATCATTCAGAAGTGAAACAATTTGATCAAAAATTGCAATTCCATAATTCAAAGAGAATTAGAATACGAGTTTGATTTGACTAAGAGGTAGGGGCCACCGAAAAGGTCTACCTTAAATTGAAAGAAGGGTATAAAAGGATAATCACCTAACTCTAAGGACGATTTTGGTAATTCAAAAACAGAAAGAGATGATTCCAGTAGTTCACAATAGTATTTTTCAGAAATTTTAGTATGATTCACGCCAACAGACATGACCCTTTCATCGTGACGTCTATACCTCTTTCGGGAAGAAGTTAGCCATGTCACAAAAGACGTCTCCTTCAGAAGAATCTCTATACCACGCGCGCGAGTAGGGATGTAAGTAAACCCACTTCTCCAGCCACACACCTGTTCATAACCATAACAGGCCATTTGGAAGTGTTTGTTGAAACTTATTTTGCCAGTGTTTTATCCATTAACTTAATTTTAGCTTAATTTTTTTGTGAAAGGTTGTTTAGTAGGATCAGTTTTAACTGTTAGTTTTAACTTAAATAGTATATTGTCTTTATATATTAGAGTATAAAATAAAAATATATTATAATGTAAAACTCTTTTAGTTCGAACTCTTAATTCTAACTCACTTCACAAACACCTTATTAAATAAACTTTATATATATTATTTAAACAATAAAGAAAATAGGTTCAAACAATAACAGAAAATTCTATATGTATGATTTTTTTTTGATGAGTTTTGTTAAATCTTTAATCTTTATTTTCTATTATTTCTTTACGAAATTAATTTAAGCCTATTAATGAAATGATAAGTTAAAAATTTTGCATCATAAGATTTATGGGTACTGAAATAAATAAGATGTCTAAGAAAGTAAGTTAAAATTTATAAGTTTTAACTCAAATCAGTGAAAAACTTAAGTATACTATAGTAAAAAGCAAAAAAGTTGTTACCAATAAAACACTTATATACTATAGTGTTTTAACAAAAATTGATTCTAACCATGGTTCTAGCTTATTTTGCTAAGCATTCTAGAAATTTTGAAAATTACTTATTACTGTTGTAATACTTTCTAAACAATACAGTGACAATGCAATGTTTTCTTAAAATACAAAATAGTAATCTAATAAAATCTCAATATATATATATATATATATAGCAGGGCTTTAGTCCATTGAAAGCACTAATTTAGAGTCTGTATGAGAATTTTAGTCCTAATTAAGTTTGTTATGCTTTCTCCTATAAAATTTTAGTCTAAATTAGTGTTTTCAACCCAAATTATTCTTTCGAGCTCACTTCACAAACTTCTTACTCTGCTAGATAATCGTAGCGGTCACAACAAATTCCGTCTCTTGCCTAAAAAGCAGCCAGTGGCTGGAGTCATAAAAGGCAAGCTAAAAAATTAGCCACGTGTCAACAAAGCAAAATGTAGACCATATAAAGACAAGTAGGGCCCATGAGAATCTCACCAGGTTGGGAGTGGGCCTCATTTTGGGGAAAAAGGTTAATGGGCTACTTGGGCCAAACACAAACGATGTCCGTAAAAACAAACGAGCGATTCATCTACATATGACAATGGGGAAGCCATTAATGCAATGGGATGACCACAAAATCTGTTTTTATTCCCCAACATACATATGGATGTTTTGGATTCTCTTAAAAAAAAAAAAAAGAAGAAGAAGATGTTTTGGATTGGGATCCATGCTCCTCTTATCAAGAACACAATTGGGTGATTTGAAGTCACTTTGTAAGAAAGTTTGTGAAATATTATTTTAAAATAACAAAAAGAGAAAAATATTTAGGGTTAATTTCACTTTTTAACACTCGAGAAATATCAGTTGTTCATTTTGACCAGTATACTTTCAACTAATACATTATCGGTCCTTTAGTGTTCTAAATGTTACTCTAACGATATCTCTAGAATATAAATGTCAAGAACCCAAACCCTTCATTTAGAATGTCTGTCTATTTCTCTATCCAACCACTAAAAAATTAATATATCATCCTACTCACTTGGAAACATCATCCCACTTACTTAGAAGGCATTAACAAAGAAGAAATAAAGATCCATCATTTGCATTAAATTAAATTCTTTCTTCTATCTTTATCTCTCTTCTTTTCACCATAGGCTTTTACATTTTTCTTAGTGAAAAACCCTACATCTCGTTTGACCTTTGAATCACTCATCAAAAATTAAAAAGAGGGCAATGAAAGCACCAAATTAAAAAAAAAAATTCTCCCTCATATTGTGACCAAAACTTGGATAAAAAGATTTAGGGTATGTTTATTTCATGCATTCTTTAAACTCAATGGGCTCAAATTTAGATTCAAATATCAAGAATCCTTTAAATACATGTTTGTTTCCCTCAAAATTTGAATCATTTGAGTATCAAAAATCTAAGTTTTCAGAGTTCTCATCCCTCTTAAACTTTTGATACTCGAATATTTTGCTACAGTAAAAACTAAAATTCTCTCTTATATATTTAAGAAAAAAATCATAACTTCTTTATTTGATATCCAATTGAGATGATTTTTTTTCACTGTATTCCTACTAAAGAGATGAATAAATCAAAATCCATATTGTATATTTTTTAAGATCATTAGCATTAAGATTTATTAGATTTATTAATAAATCAAAAACTATCTTCACCACCTATCCAAACACAAATTTCAATTTTATTCTATACTCAGATTAAAACTTAAATACACATCCAAATGTCAATTCGAATAACAATTCAAATTACTAACTCAAATCTTAATTCAAATCACACTAACTTAAATTAAATCACTAATTCAAATCCGTTTACCAAATGGACCCTTAGATTCTATCACATCTTTTTTTTTTTTGTTTTTTCTATATAACAAGATCGTTCACCATATTTATAAGAAAAAAACACTTTCTTTCAATAAATCCCATAAATCCACAACTTGTCTTCCTCAGATCTGCAACAACTTGGAGGAGTTTCTACAGTTTTTACCTTCTTTTATCAGCTATGATACATATTTTATAAGCACAAATTACTTTTTTAGGAAAACCATTGACATGGAAATTAGTGTTTATTTTATTATTATTATTACTGGGTCTTTAGCCTTTAAAACTGGTGCTTTGTTTCCATAAAAGTTATATCCATAAAAAGAGGAAAACAAAGATCATCGACAAAGAAGACAAAACATTTAGTGATTTTGAGTACGTGCGATCATGTGCCAATTAGTTAGTAGTGGGACAGTGAAATAGATAGGCATTTTGACAAAAGATCTAAAATTGACGGATTTTATCAGGTAACGCACACATATTATGGCTTAAACTGTAGGCCCCGAGTTTCATTAATATAATTATTAGTGTTTTTATAATAAAAAATAATTATTTGCCTGGCTAATTATTTTATCTTAAGTTTGAATTTTTAAAGAATTCTAAAACTTAAGATTTCTTTAATTGGATATCAAGAAAATTTTTGAAGCTTATAGCATGAGGATGGATCCTTAAAACGGAGCATGTGGAGCTAGAAGAAAAATATCAACAAGCATTGGGAAAATAAATTAAAATTTATTTTTAACTTTGTCTGATGTTAGAGTATATATAGAATTTTTCTGAAGATTTTTGGTTCAAGTTTTAATTACAACTACAGTGTCAAAAATCCATTTGGAGTAAAAAATTGTTAACATTATTGGTGCATAGTTTTGCTTAACAAGTAGGTTAAGCCGGTGCTTAAGGTCCCCAAGTTTAGGAGGCCTTAATTTTCCTTGCTTTAGGCTACATTTGTAATGTCTGAGAAAATTCATTCACTTAAATCTAGAATTCACTTGAATTTAAATAATGAATTTTTTTAATAAATCGTATTTTGTAAAATTATGATAAAATAAAAATTTTATAGATAATATTGATGTAAATTATGTTTGTAAAAAAGCTTTGTGCAATTGGGATTATTTCAAATATGCAAATTTTGTGAATGTAATTGCTTGGAAAAAATTTGCAAAATACTCTCAAAATGGAGTTTGTATCACAATAATATAAATTATGCGGTATGAACTAGTAAAGAGAGAGAAATATTATTCAAAGTAAATAATCATGCCATTGTCCAAGTAGTATAAAAATGGTTTATTGCCAGTTACAAAACTCGTAGAAAGATCTCTGTGTTGGTAGTTCATCAGTTGGTGAACAAAGTGTAAAAAGCAACACTTTGGTAAAGTATACAGTACAGTAAAATAGTACTGACAAAGTACAAGTGTAGATATAAGAAATACTATGTATGATAGGGAATAGTTTGTATAGAAAAAAGTAAGTAAGTGTAATTTTAGACTGTTAAAGATAATATCTATACAAATTCTACATTGATAGCATAGAAAAAAAATACAGTGTAATGTAAATTTATACTACGTAAAAAGGTTAAGGGACCCACTAACTTTAACATAAGAGGATGAAATTTTGCCACTCACCCCATGGAGACACATGGCAGCACTTAGTGGTGGAGACAAGAAATTTTAATTTAATTTTTCCCCAAAAATTTAGAAATTGCAAAAATGGCCCAAAAAGATAACTTTAAAACAAAGTTGCAAAAATTAAAAAAAATCTTCATTTCTTCTCCCAACAAACCCGAAGGCCCTAAACCCATTTCCTAAAATTTTCTTTCAAATTTTATCAAAGAAACAACTTGTAAGAAAGTGCAAGATCAAAATCAAGCTAAACAAGTTTTAATCCAAGCTAAAAACCCTTACTTTTCTTTCTTTCTTTTTAGAGCCTTTCTTTTTTGGTTTTGGAAGGGGTTTTGATGAGAAATTTTCTATGGTTCATGTCAAGGGATATTGTCAAGATCAAGCTTTAGTGGAGGACCAGAAAGTCACCAAGGGAAATTTTGGGTAAACCCTAAACTAAGCATTAGAAATTATGTTTTATATTAGTAATTTGTTATGTAAAAACTTAATGAGGACTATGGCATGCTTAAAATACATTATAACATGTTAAGTGACTTGTTTTTGTGCCTTGTGGTGTTATGAGTTGTGTGGAATTAGGGTTTTTAAGCTTAAAAATCCTAAGTTTGAAAAATTTAGCAAAAAAAAAAATTTTGGGTATTTCAATGAAATTAATCGTTTTGATGAGTTTTAAGGTAATTGAATTTTTTGGAAAAGTGTTGGTTCTACCCAACACAATAAAAGTAACAATTTTAATGAACAAAAGTTTATAAAATTTTTTTATGGTAAAATTGTAAAATTTTTATTTTAGGGACAGATTTAAAAAATGGCTTGAAACTCTTCTAAACAACCATAAGTTCAAGAAAGTTACATAAAAGTTGTAGAACTCATCAAAACAGTCAATACACATAAATGGTTTGCTAAAATTCTGCTCGGTTCATGAGTTATGAATTTTGGAAGTTTAAACTATAAAATTTTTAATTTAAAAAAAAATGAAGAAGAAAGTTTTTAATTAAAGAAATTAGATTTAGAAAATTTGGAAAGTTTATACTTTATTGGGAAAAAAATGTTCAAACTCAATGATGTAACATGGTTGATTTTGAAAATGGGGTGAAATCATTAAAATTTTCACAAACCGGGTTAAAATCACAAATTTTGGTCAGAGTAAGTTTTTACCACAATACGATGATCGGCGCTTCATTTCTATTATGATTATTTAAAAAACAACAAAACATGAGTTTTATATGACAAAAGTAGGATCAAAATGTTTTAAGGCCATTGAGGGCAAAAATGTCATTTTTCACAAAAAGGACAAATGGTTCTCAAAATGTTCTAATTAAAGCAAGGCCCTTAGTGAAAATTTTGCCCTAGCTCCGAGGGTGACAGAAGAGCATTGGTAGATAAGCAAATAACTTCCATTATGCCTAAGCTTCTAAAAAACAACTAACAACCAAAGTTAGTAATTAGTGTTTATGTTTAGCTAGTGGCATGAGGGTCGATATTAAGTAAGATCGCTAATGACATAAAATTTTTCGAACAGGGCACATAGGAGATTACTGATGGGGATGAGGAAAAAAACTAATTAAGCATGATGCAATTAACAAGTAAGTACCAAATCCCACCTACATTATGGATAACAACGGTTTTCTTTTAATAGAAAAGTATATTGTGCTGAAAAGTTAAACATTTGATAATACACTTAATTTAAGTTAGCTGAGCATCATGCATGGTATGACACTAGAATCTAAAGAATGGGTAAAGGATTCATCAAAGAGCATAAGGAAATGGTGTACCAACCTCTCAACACAAGGGAAGTTCTAAGTTATGATACAGTCTCAATATTATGATGACCATTATATGCATTTTGTACAAACACTTAGACCCCCTATTGAGTTAAGTATATGTCATAAACAGAAGTTCATAAATGAGCATAACCGAAACATGCATGTT
The DNA here is from genome assembly GCA_946598075.1 of Artocarpus hirsutus. NCBI lineage: Eukaryota > Viridiplantae > Streptophyta > Magnoliopsida > Rosales > Moraceae > Artocarpus > Artocarpus hirsutus. The sequence continues at coordinate 15,079 of CAMOHE010030877.1, forward strand.
AGTAGAATAATCATTTTTGTAGGATATGTTTGGACTTACTAAGCAATAGTTCACTTAGTTATTTCATGCTATAAGGAATCCATTCAAGAGGCTGGAATAGTACAATTTTGGAGCTGGCAATGGTGGATGGACGAGCGTATAGTTAGGGTATGGATGCTGCTGTAGTAAGGCTTCTACTATACATATATATTTTTGTATCTCTGAAAATGTAATATTTAAGTAAATGAAATGAACTTTTTTGTAATGACTACGGTTTAATGGATTGTACTACTATAATCTTAATGTATGATTATAATTCAAACAAATGCGTATTTTTCATGCTTAAAGCAAAACTTTTAATAAGTAAAGGAATGCTTTGTTACAATCTGATAATGCAGGTCGTGACAATATTATAGCTATATTCTTGGTATTAGTTATAATTTTTTTAATATAGAAATAGAAGGTCAGGATGTTTTGGCTACCCATGACTCAATCATATAGGATAGCAAACATCCCCCAAACCTCATCAAAGTTGTAATACCCAAAATGATATTCATCAAAGCTTAATTAAATAAAAATAAAGAGTTAAAATAATAAATATAAACCTATAATAAAAACCCAATAACTTTTATTTTCTTAAGAAAAAGAAATAGTAAAAGAAAAGAAAAAAAGTGGTTATCTCTGTTATATTCAAAAATTGTTTTGCCTTCTTCTTCTTCTTCTATTTATATAATATCTCTTCTTTTTTCTTAAAACAAAAGTGCATGCTCCCTGAAATCCTTTTTTTTTTAGTGGTTCAAGAATGTAGCGCTTTTGTCTTCTTAATATTTGCTTATTGTTGTGTATTGAGTTGATTTGGTCTTCATACATGTATAAGTTAAGTCTTATGAATAAATAAGTCTATAGAAAGCATGTATCAAGACATGACAAACTAAAAAAAAACAAAAACAAAAAGTAGAAAGTTTAATTCACTCTCAAAAAGGAGTTTTAGAGGAAAAAAAATCTCACAAATAAGGAAAGAGACATAGTGAATTTTTTTAAAAAAAAATTTTACAACAATACTATTATTTTGACTTTATTTTAATTTTATTTTGATAATTATTTGTTTTTTATAGTAGATGTAGTAGAATGTTTTGTTATTTTCAAAGTAGTTTTTTTTTTATTTCATTTCAACATATGATAGGCACCCTTCAAAAAACTTGCCTAAGGCCTCTACTTACACGAGCCGGCCCTATTGATGCAAATATTGAAAAATATTTTTAGGATGCATTTGATATATTCTAAAATATTATTCTATTGTTTTTAAAACTTAAAATCCTATTTTTGGCAATTAAAATAAATTTGTTTAAATTTTTTCCTTATCCATTAGCCCCTTCAACGGCTTTAAAATTAGTTGTTAGAAAGAAATCTCCAATTGTGTTATCTGAGAATTTTAGTGCATTATATATGCAATAATTAAGGACTCATGTTAGTAATTTAAGTACAAGTTTTTGTGAGCTAAGTTTTATGTTCAAAAATTTGTTAAAAATTTAAGGAGCGATTTTAGTATTCTGATTTTTACAAAAAATTCTATAAAAATAAAAAATAGGATTTTTTAGGATAAAAATCATGCCATAGTCTTGAGTGAAGAATGAATAAACCAAAAATAAGAATTGGGCGGTAAGTAAGGAAAAATAAGCTAGAAAGTTTAATTGTTACAAAATATGTTGCAACAAATTTAGAAGCAAAGTACAGTTTAAGAAAAAAAATATATAAAAATATGAAAAATTAAATAGTATAAAAATTAAGCTATGCAAAATTAAGTATGAGAATAATATAGTATAAGGATTATATTGATAAAGTTATGCAATGTAGAAGTTCAACAGATAAAGTCAAGTAGTATATGAATTATACTACATAAAATAATGCAATATATAAATTAGACTATGTAAATTTAAGCAGTATAGGAATCATACTGTGTGGGAGATGCGGACCATGAAAAACAACATAGAAAATAATATTGACAATATGAGAAATATACCAGTAGTGTAGAAAAATATTGTCAGTGTAAATTTGGACTTTTAAAAAAGTTAATGTAGGAGCCACCTAAGTGCCATCTTCAAGGTGCAAAAAAGCCCATCCTCTCTTTGTGATGATCCGTTTTTGGGTCTCAATTTTTGGGCAAAGAAATTTTTCATTTTAGTCCTTAAGAAGTCATCACAAAACTTAGGTGTCCATTTGAAAAGTTAGAATCAAAACATGTTATTTTTTCTCCTCCAAGAAAACCGGCTACTCTCCTATAAGTTCTCCAAATGTTTTTTCAAGTTTTAACCTCAAAGCAAGCTTAAACTCAAGATTCAAGAGCATTAGTTCAAGAACAAGCACTTTTGAGGTAAAAATATCAAGTTTTTCCTTATGGGATTTTGTGTTTTTTCTTGAGTTTTTTACGCTTTAATGGGGGTTTTTTCTTCCATGAACATATCAAGGAAGTTGGCCAAATGCATACCTTTTTTTTGGAAAGTCACCATGCTTGCAAAATTGTGGGTAAAAGCTTAAACCCTTCTACTTTAAAGTTTGTCATTTTTTCATGGAAATTTGGCTTGTAATTGCTTAATATAGACTATGGCATGTTTAGAGGACTTTGTAGCATGTTTATGTGGTATGATTATGATAATTGAAGGCCAGGGACTAGGTTTTTTATGTTTAGATTCAAGTTTGAAAAACTATACTCAAATAAAAGAGTTTTGAGGTTTTTATTAAAGTAGTTGTTTTATGAGATTTTTGGGTAATTTAATTTATGAAAAAATTCCAATTCTACCCAAAATAGTGGGGTAAGAGTGTTATTGAAACATTATTGTGAAACACTATAGGGGTAAAGTGAAAAGTTTATGATTGTAGGACATTTTGAAAAAAAGCTAGAACCCCATTGTGCAATCTAAATCTCAAAAATGTTAAAACATAAAAGTTGTAAAACTCATCGAAACTATGAGCTAGAGTAGACAATTCATGAAATTCCACACATTTTGCGAGTTATGAATTTTACAAGATTTAATCACAAAATTTCAAAATGGTAATATGGGAAAAATGTTTTGGAATTTTCTTGAGTTTAACCAAGAGGCTTTTGTAAGTTTTAGTCCTTGTTAAATACTAGACTTTTGGTATAGAAGAGTTATTTTTGGTCATGAGGTTAAAAATGTCAAGATTTTTGTGTTTCGAGTCAAAACTATAAAACCGAGTGAAATGGGAATTTTCACTGTTAAATGTAGGTTTTCTACACTACTATAGGTAGTGAGTAACAACTGATTCCAAGTTTGAAAGAATTTAAAGTGTTTATCAAGAAAAGAAAGAGAAAAATATTAAGGTGTAGTTGTTAAGATTTTCGTATTATAGGTCAAAACCGTAAGTCTTGATAAAATAGTTTTTCCATAAAAAGGAATTAGATATTTGGCATTTCGTAATGTTACAAAAAAGAAAAAAAAAAGTTTTGGTGAAACAGGTTCTGAAAGTTTTCTAAGATCAGTTAAGGACAAAATGGCCATTTTTCATAAAAGGCTAAAATAGACCCTGAAATGATCGAACTAGGAATATGCCCTTAAGTGGGAATTTTTTTCTACCTTGTAAGTTACAAAAAGGTGAAGTAAACTGAGAAGTTTAATAAAGGTAACTAGCTTACAAAAAACTCGTTAAGGATGAAATAGTCATTTTTTAAGAAAACCGCTAAAACGGAGCCAAATACTTCGAATTAGCGAGACACCCTCACACGAAAAATGTTTCATATCACATAAGTAACAACACCATCCAGTAAGATGTGGAATTTGATCAACGAATATTCAAGTTAAGTAATAGAGAAATGAACCTCTAAGAAATGAATTTAAGTATGAGGAATGAATGGTTAATGTTTAAGTTTCATTATCGATCGAATAAGTTAGTAATGAGATAGGTTAACTAATAGTCGGTTGTCATTTGAAATAGAGCATAGAAGCCAACTAGTAAAGGAAAAAGGAATAAAATGAGAATGCTAGAGCGTTATCCAGATAAGTTTCAAACCTCACCTATAGCATGAATAAAATCACTTTCAAATGCTTTATAAATAGTTGAAATGTATCACAATTATTAGGCATAATGTTTTAAGTTGTTATGCTAGGATGTGCATAAAGTTATTGCATTTGCTGTTAGGCATGTATGCTCTAAGAAGTAAAAATGCAATATATTTTTGGAGACATTTTTATCAATAAAGGATTTATTTATTATTCATATACCAAATTGTTGTCGTATTTACATCCATATTTGTTGAATGTATGATAAGCAAACAAAAGTCTGAGACTGTTGATCTAAACCTTTAAGAGTCAGGCATATGCTGGACAAATTATACAGAAGACACGATTCTAAAGGTGACGATCTATATCATAAGATCCACATTTGAAGGAATAAAGTTAGGCGTTTTATTCATGCACAAATTATTATATTGTTTATATCCCTAACGAGAGATGGTTTGTCTTGGCCTTCGGAGGTGAACTTCATGAATATAAATATTGGTGCCTTGTCATAGGTGATGATGTACTAGATCGGGACATAAAGTGTAATTGGTTTAAATTAATAATTTTGTCTTGGCAAATCAATTCACTTTAGACAATCATATGTGTTGTATCCTAATCCTAAGATGAATAATGGGCCCGTTATCTTGACTTATGTCTTTTGATGTACCAAAGGATGACATCCATATTTTATGTTGGTACGCATGCCAATACATTGGAGGCATGACTCTTGATAGCGTAGACTTGTTATTCATAGATATGAAATCCATGACTCCTTTTTACGAGTCGTTGATATCCTTTTATATGCGTTATCCTATAATGCGTTATCCTAAGATTGAAAAACTAGAGCACTCAACCATTTAGATACATAGATGTAACCAAATGGTATACTGTCTTTGTATAGTAAGTTTTCTGATGTTGTGATAATGGAACGTAAGAGAAAAATAATTGAGAAGGTAAGACAGAATTTATCCTTAAGCCGATTATGGATAATCCTATGGGGATACAATACATTATGATATGTCAAGGAGACTTAGCTATTCAGGCTTCATAATTCTATATAGCTCGAGAGTGTAGCTCTAAGCTTTTAGTGGAGTAGCGTTAGAGTTGATAATTATAAAATATATATATATATGGGATATTGGGTTTTATAATTATCGGAAGCTTGAACAATATAGGTCCATCAGGTCCCCTTTGCTAGCTTATAATAAATTATGTAATGATACGGCGTGTTTTTTCAATAAATTGGTGACTTATGTCAAATTATCGTATTGGCAAAAATTCGATAGGATTAGATAATTTATGTCTATTTATCGGTTGAATTAATTTTATGTAAAATAATTTAAGATAAACTTGCTGAATTATTGGGAATATTTATTTTCTAAGAGATTATCTAGATATGACTGTTTTAATTAGATAACTACTCTATTGGGTTATTTAAATTAAAACTGAGGTTCGATCCCAAAAATCTCACGTTGGAAATAAAGATTTGCAGGGATCATTTATCGTAAGTTTGATAGGCTGATCTCCGGTTCGGTCTACCGATGGAGTAAGTTTGGTAGGCTGATCTGCAAGTTGGCTTGCCGACCAAACAATAATTTGATAATGCGTTTTCACGTGTTTTTATCAAATATTGATCAAGATTCAAATTTTTGAGTCCTTAACTGATAAGGACCAACCATATGGCGACTTCTATAAATAGGGAGTGAGACTTATAAATTATTTAGATCAGTTAAGAAATCTAGAATGAGTACTCTGTCCGTGAGTCTCTATAAATCCCATGAAGAGCTATAGTTTGCAAATCACAAACGGTAGTTTTGGGTATTTCTCAATTGGTTGGAAGGAGAGTCACTAGGAAAAAGCTGTATGTTGTGCGCCCACACACACTCCGATCGTGGATAGATAATAGTAAAGAAGACCAGTTGGTTAAGGCTCTTCTGGAACACTTTTCTCTTCATAGATTGCAAAGAGCTCTTCAGCATCAAAAGGTTAGTAAGATCTAGTTAATTTATGCATATAGCGTGTTAAACTTGTGTTTTGGAAAGTACTCCGATTAAAATTTTTAAAATTTTCACTGTGTACTATTTTTCCAACATTTGCTATGTTTAATGTTTCAACGCTAAGTTATAGCAAGATATATGTTTACAATTGTATATGCTCACTAAAGTTTATAAGAAGGTAAATCAATGATGACAATTAAAGTGCCGTACCAGCCTTCTAGATATAAGGTATACAAGTTATGTTAAAATTATGCTCTCATTGTTCAACGGTCTTAAGTCTTCCATAAAGGAAGCATTATTTTAGATTAAAGTCATGATCTCATAATTGATGATATTGTTACGAACATTTAAACTCACATGTTAAAGTAAGATAAGAATGATGGTAAAAAGTTTAAGTAAGTTAAGAATGATAATAAGAAGTTCATAATTGGATGTTCATAAATGAGCATAAATGAAATCATGTATAATGACCTTGCTTGCCTTCCTTTTCATGATATATTTATGAGGGATGTTTATGAAAAACACTTTGAGAAACGTTTATGAGGAATGTTTATGAAAAACATTTTATGAAAATTATTTACAAGAAAATGTTAACGAATAGAGTTTTACAAGAAAAGTTTAAAAGCAATATTTTATGATGAATGTTTTTAATATTTTGTAAGATTATGTATGAACTTACTAAGCAAAAACTCATTATAAGTTCCTTCAGAGGGGAGACCAATATAACTGGTTAATGAGCTCAGTATTGCGGTGACAGAAGCAAAGATTGGGTATGGATACTACTACAGAAAGTCTTTCACAGTATTAAGAAAAAGTTTTCACTATTTAAAAAATTATTTTAAGAGTTTCAAGAAAATATATGTTTAAGAGATGTCTTATAAGAAAAGGAGTTTGAAATGTTATATTTAAAACATTTTCAAAGATTTATCTTATCAAAGATTTTAAATGACTGCAAAGTTATGTTTGAAACTCGTGTTCTACTTTCTGTTATAACAAAAGTCGCAATAGTTTCAAGTATGTTTTAAAATATGTAATTAAAAATTTACTCGATATTTTTCTTACTAGAAAATTAGATTAAGTTAAAGAAATGATGTTTAAGCAAGTTAAGTGACAGCTTGGAAAGGCAAGTCATTACACCAACGGCTTGTAAACAAGGGTTTTGATATAAAAACCTTATTTTCAACCTTGGAGACACTTTTTAGTACGTTGAATATAGCTTGAATCATATTCTGTGATCTTATCTCTAAATTAACTTTTGATCATCTTTGAGCAAATAAATCATCTCTTAAGTCAATCTTGCCTAAATTTCTCATTAGGTGCTTCTAAATCTCCCTAAAAATCTCAAAGTGTATTCAATCTTATTGTAGGAGGTGTTGATGTATGAATGTTTCAAATCCTTACTAAAACAAGAGTGATAGGTTTCTAAGCCTTCTAATTTTTGGGCTAATAGCTTAGCCAATCTCTACATAAAATTGGTAGTTGTAGAGGTTTTATGAGTCTCAGATAGAGGAAGTCACCATTTGTACATAGTATGATTGTACCGAAAGTCGATTGAGATAGTAGAGTAGGTTGAGTTATGTCTAGCTCAACGATGGTAAATATAGGCGTATTGCCAAACTACTATAAATAGTGTTTGCATCTCTCTTATGCTTTTATTGTTTATTAGCTATTTTGTGTTGAGTTGGGCCTTTTTGTGGTTTGTCATATAGCTCCATATTTTTCATGATGATTGGTATAGATTATATTCCATTGGCATATTTTGGTTTGATTATTGCTTGTGACTTAGTCGTTAAGGCTTCTTAAGATTTTAAATTTTGTGCTAACTTTTTAATAATTGTACAAGGTAGAAAATTTTTTAAAAACCTAATGCTCCCACCTCTTAGGTAGTTATTCCTGGGATAACATAAACATCAGTCTAGATTACCCAAAAGTGATTTAACTAGATTAACCTCACTAACAAATCACATGTGTCTCATATGATAAAGTCCATCAAATTGTTAACGTTCCTCTTATAGAGGTACCATTAATGTAACATTTGGAAAGCTCGAGGACCACGTGTGCTGGTTAAGAGTTTAAGGGCCAAGACAAGGCAACAACTATTCCTCATGGGCCGAAAGTAAAATCAAACCAAATATCTATCAAGGTTTTATTGCTTTTTGACATTGATCTCCTCCTTCTACAAGCCATTTTTTATCTCTATAGATGGTGAAAATTCACCAACAAAACTCTGAGGGAAATTAATCTCACCATGATGTTCTCTCTCGCATAATTAAGGAAAATAAATGCAAAAAAGTAAATAAAACACAAAACATTAAGAGTGGTTTGCCCTCAGAATTGAGATACATCCATTATAAGGATCAATGAATTTCACTATATGGGGAGGAAATATAGATGTCAATGCTCATAATGGAGACTTGGGCTTCTTTTCAGGGTTAAATCCCTATTTATAGCCTTTCAAAGATAAATAAACTCAAATTAGAGAATAATCCTTTATTTTGTTTAAACGTGGATGGTTACCTAAATTTTTCTTAATTAAGATCCTTGAAATGAGGTAAATAGTTAACTTTCTTTATTTAAAAATAACTTGCCTTTATCTCCACGTATGCTTCTATCATCTAATCCATGTGCCTAAGGTAGGCCTAGATTAGCTTGTAGGCCACATATATTGGGTCGTTGAGGCATATGCAGCAGTTGCCCCTAGCCTAAAGTAGCTCTTTGAGATACTTTTAGCTATATAGAGTCAAACTAATAATTAGGTCTCCCATTTTTAGTTAAAATAGTCGTTAAGGCTATCTCTAGAGTGATTACTTTAGAGATGAAGAGTTTGCGTGTCGTATAATGATGGCAATCTAGGGTTTTGACACTTCATGGTGTGTAACAATCACTTCACTTGAGTAAATTGTTATGTTAATATGTCAACCACTGTTCTAACTTTTGTAATTTCAACTCAGACCATCAGATTAATTTTTTTTTCCTACAGAAAATCTCCATCGTTGGATGGTAATCTTTGGTCTCCACATTTAGATTTATGGTTTCTCTATCCAACAGAAGCGATTTAGGCTTAAAATTGTCTATATAAATGGGTAAAAATATTTCCACCATTTGGCACTTTGATTTTCTTATGGAATTTATGCCAACTTTCCTTCCCACTTTGTCTTTGATTTATTTGAGTTTTATTGGGAGTAAACAAGTTTCCTTGGTTGTTGAAATCGAAAGTTTGCCATTTTAGAAGCACGTTCATGGATATCCTCAAACCTTTTTACTTCTATGTTGATATTTTTGAAAACCTTAAGTCTTGTACTTTTCTTTTGCTTCTAAATTTTTCTCACATGTTTTATTAAAATAGTTAAAAATAAAATGTAAACTAGGTAAAGGACTTATCTTTGTGTTTGTGTAGAACTATGTAAATTTAGGGTCAATTAGTGAAAACTTTATCATACTATGTTTAAATGCTCGACTGCTTTTTAAATGATTGACCATAACATTTAACAATACTATTTGTCTTGAACGATCTCTTTAGTTTTTTTTTTTTATTATTTTTATTTTGTATCTTTTAGGCTTGGCCTTTTGAACCTAGAAATTTAGACCTTTTGTTGACTTTTGTCTTTTATTTTTTTCCTTATTTTTCACATTTAGATTATGTCTTCTTTGCAAAATTGGCTTTTTTATTGTTGAAAATAAAAAGTAGATTCCTCTCAAGGTATCTAGCAGATTAGAAGTTGTAATTTAATAGATTGTCAAACTGTTTGACGGTCTACGTTGGCAGTCGTAGACGCTTGGTAACTTTTTTTGTTAAAAATAAATAATAAAATATTCTACTAGATTCCACATTCAACTCTAGTGGCCAGCATCGGTGATCAAAGGCTGTTAGTCTATTAGTTTTTTTGTTGAAAATAAAAGAAAAATAATCTGCCAAATTTTGGCCATCTGGTAGATTGCCATTCATAAATTTATAAACTATCAACTGGTCTAACAAACTACATCAATGATCGGAGATGGCTTGTAATATCTTTTGTTGAAATAAATAATAAAATAATCTACTAGATTCTATTTTGGTATTTGGTAGATTCCACTTCGGATGTCTTTGTCGGCAAACAAAGACAATTAATAAATTTTAACTTGAAAATAGAAAAAATACTCTACTAGATTTTACACTGGCATCTATTAGCATCGACTATAGAGGCCTGAGCCAGCGACCATAAACTTTTGATAATTATTATTGAAAATTAAAAAAATTATCTAGTAGATTATGCACCTACATCTATCATATTCAACTCTAGTAATCGATGTTGGTGATCGGAGATGGTTGGTAATTTTGCTGAAAATAAAACAATAAATAAACTACTTGATTCGACACCAGCATCTTGTAGATTATCTCTTTTATTAGCAGGAGAATTTATGTATTACATATATTGTGACTTTTGACCAGCCCATTAAAAAGGTGCAGTATTGAAATACTTAGAGTGGGTTTGGTTAAAGGGAGATTTGGATGGATGGAGAAGGGTGAAAGGAGACAGGTGGAGGGAGAGAGCTAACCTTTTGTTTGGTTGGAAGGGGAAGAGGAAGAAAGGGAGAGATTGAGGGATGAGATCTACACTTAGGCCCATAGAATTTGATCATTCCATTAGTAGAATTTCTAACCAAGCAAGTTAATTTTAAACTAAAAAAACTTTTTTATCCTAAAAAATCATTAACAAAGAGCCCAATGTACAATACATTAAATTTGATAAATACCTATCATCCATCCTTTCAACTCCCTCTAACAAGCAATATAAAGGATTACCATAGTCCTTTTCGTTCTTCATATTCCTCATTCCTCTAACTCTCTCTACTTCCTACTTTCTATTCCTTTTACCAAATGGAGCCTTAATATTAAGAGGTAAGATATGAAAATGTGTTTATTTTAAGGGAAATTTTTGTGCTTTTTTCAAAAGTATAGCAAGTAGAATATAGACATGTTGGAAAATGAGAAAACAGTTGATTTTAAAAAAATTTTAGTTAAAACGTTTTTCCAAAAACAAGTTAGACATATTATGTATATAAATTAATAAAAGATCTTGCATACCTCTTAGTAGACTAGAAAACCGTAAGAATTGCTACAAGAGAACTATACCAGAAGAGTCTTAACCAACTAAACTTCCTTATTATTCTCTTTTCACGATTGGAGTGCAAGTGATCACACGTTGTTCAGTCTTTTCTCAAGTAAACTCTCTTTCCAACCACTCAAGAAAGCCAAGAGCTAAGGTTTATGATGTTGAATAATAGCTTTACGGGAGTTTTAGAGTCTTCCTAGCAAAATACTATTCTCTAAATCATATGGGAGTTTTAGAGTCTTCCTAGCAAAATACTATTCTTTAAATCTCTCAAGTGATTTAAGAAACAATAGAAAATTTTTTCCGTCATGTAGTGGTCAAATTGGGGCTAGTCATTATTAAATATTGCCTCAAAATTTGAGTTAGAGTCAAATCCCAAAGTGAAAACGTGTATGTTGAAATAGTAAATATAGTCAACCGCACTCTATTTATGGCCATCGACTGCATGGTCAAGGCTAAACTGGCAGACGCGTTTTTTAGCTTTTCAAAATTCTCTGATTTACACGATTTGAACCAATTGGATAAATCCTATCTTATTTGACCTTGCATTCTTCATAAAGCCTCAGTTTTAATTCAAATAACCTAATACAGAAGTTATCTAATTAAAACAGCCATATACAGATAATCCCATAGAAATAAAATTTATTTCAAATAATTCAATACGTTTATTTTAGATTAATTCATAAAATTAATTCACCCATTAAACTAACATGAATTGTTAAATTTAATCAATTGAATTTTAGCTAATGTAATAAATAACATATATTACCAATTTGGAGAGAAAACATGCCGTATCGTTATAGGAAATATTATGAGCTATCAAAAGGGACACGATAGACATATATATATCAACCTTTTATTATTATAAAATAATATAATATATCATCGACACGTATATTTTATATTTGTCAACTCTAAATTTATTCTATAAAAGCTTTGAGCTTAGTGATGTAAGAACGGGCCGGCCCAGCCCGTTCTCTTTAGGCCCACACGGGCCGCGGGCCAGGCCGGCCCGGCCCACGGGCCAATTTTACATGGGTCGTGCCGTAGGCCGGCCCATCTTGGCCCATCATGGGTTTAAATGAGCCGGCCCATCTTGGCCCATTATGGGTTTAAATGGGCCAACTCATCTAAACGTATAATTTTTAATTTTTATTTTTAAATTTTTAAACAAGTTAACAAATATAAAAGTTTGAATAGTCAAGAGAAATATAAAAAGAGATATTTTATTTACGATTGCCTCATTAAAAACCTTTCCAAGGAAAACCTAGTGGGACAAAACCTTGGTAAGGAAAAAAGAGTACAATCGGGATAATTATACATAAGATGTTTACAAAATTACTAAAAACAAAAAAAAAAAACAAAACAAAAAAAGCATAAAAAATGTTGTTCATAATTAATTACAACGTATTACTCCCAGTGGGAGTGTCAGAAATGTCCAGATTTTCAAAATCATCAACCCAATCATCTTGAACTTCTTGGCTTCTTCTGTGAGCATCCTCCCAATCTTTGACGCACATTACTGCTTTCAGAATATCGTCATTCATACGTGCACGTCGTTCATCAAGTACTCTACCACTGCAACTAAATACTTGTTCACTTGCAACTGTGGACATTGGTATGGTTAGTATATCACGAGCCATTTTAGAAAGCACAGGAAAAGTTCTTGACTGTGATCTCCAAAATGACAAAATATCAAACTTATTGAAATCATGACCACCACCTTGCTCATTGAAAATGAATGCCGCAAAATTTGTTTCCATATAGTTTTTCAATTCACTGCGTGTTGAATATGTGGATGATGCACCGAAACCAAATCCGGTGTAGCTAATCATACTTGCCCATGAA
>CAMOHE010030880.1:0-21451 GCA_946598075.1 Artocarpus hirsutus
TACCATGACGGTTTTTCACAAAAACCGTCGTGAAAAATTACAGTTCACACCCCCTCGCACGCCAAATTAATCTATTCCACGACGGTATAAAACCGTCGCGAAAAGTCGATCATATTCCACGACAGAGGTTTCCACGACGGTTTTTTGACCGTCGTGAAATTTTTCCACGACGGTTATAAACCGTCGTGGAATCCACATTTTGTACTAGTGTTGTCCATTCTTGGTGAACAAAGAGACACGTTTCCTATGACAATCTACTATTGCCTGATATTTAATTAGCCAATCCATTGCTACAATTACATCAAACTCTGTCATAGTTATTACATATAGGTCAGCCAATAGTTTATGTTCTCCTATAACAACACACACTGATTTACAAATTATGGATACTTCAGTTATCCCACCCATTGGTGTACTAAGGGTTAGGGATGAACTACATGTCTCAGTTTCTAATTGCAGTACGGAAGCAAATAGCATAGATATAAATGAATGAGTGGCACTAGTGTCAAACAATACACAAGCCCAAGAATGAGACACGTGAATCATACCGTCTACAACGGAGTGATCAACCTGCTTTGCTTGTCTAGCTGTAGCTGTAATTGCATAAGCATGTGCTAGTGCTTTCCCCTTATCACTCTTTCCTCGGTTTCGTTGGCTACTACTAGCCTTATTATAATTTCTCCTAGGAAAATGTGGCCTTTCATTCACTAAAACTTGTGGAGTCAATTGAAAATTCAGATTGGCTGGTTATGACTGCTCAGACGATTACATTTGACGTCTTGGCGGCATAGTTTTTATTGGCTGTGCAAATTTAACCAGGATTAGTACCAAATGATGATGACATTAACACTTATCTTTAAAATCATTTCAAAAGATTAATTTTTAAGGTAGTGCTACACCCCCTAGGTTAAACGAACCTAGGCTCTGATACCAAAAATTCTATAACGCCCCTATGTGGGGGTTAACAGTATTGAATAAATAAAAATAAACCTAAATTCAATATCATTCAACTTAACAGAACAGTGCCCATGGGTCTTTAATCAAAAATAAAAATAAACATTTAAATACAAACCACGGTTTTTAGTGCAACGTCAAATATTTAAAATAGAGTCAACATGACCATAGTACAATTACCAAATAACTTAACACAGTCATCACAAAAGTAATACAAATCTTACATGTTCTAAAAGAGTTACAAATAAACAAAGATCTTCCAACACGAAACCAGTAGTGTTGTTGCCTATTCCTCATCAGATAAGTTGCACTGAGTTTCACCTGAGAGATGTAAATATAATAGGGATGAGCATCGGCATGCCTAGTAGGAAAAATCGTTACTCACCTTAAGGTTTTATTCATTACCATGTTAAAACTACATGATTAGTTAATGTTCATTATTATCCAAATTATGAGATTTATTATGCTCATATTCCCTAGATACTATAGTTAATCATTACTGAGTTTCATACATATACATATATACAAATATTACAGTTCATTATTATTCCTAAATATCCATGTTCAATAACATATCACTTAACTCATCGAAACCTAAATGGACGCGCTTGACCACCCTCCAATTATATCAAGGGTGTTCCGGTGAGGGGACATCAAGCCCCGAGTTCTCACCAAGTCGATTTCTGTACAGTGCATTCTAGGGCTTTCGACCTAAGGAAGCGTCATCACCTCCCCCATATTTTACCTTTTAGGGTACTCGTGCCCAATGACCTAACCATCGCCCTCTTCATGTCTCACCATTTTTCTATATTCAATTATTATTTATAGAGTAAGTTTTACTAACCATGCTTCTCAATTTACATTAACATGTGTCAAATCATTATGTTCCTTACTATACAATACAGGATGAGTTCCACATTATCGTGTTATAAATATAATCATATAAATTCAAATTATCATATACATATCATGTAATATAAAACAACCAAAATTTAATTTACCAAATCCTCGCAAAAGATGAGTAATAGAATCCCTACCTTTCAAGCTTATCAACAATCTTTTAATCTCGAAATTAATTAACATTAGCTCCACACACCCTTGATCCTAAGGCGTGCATAAGGACAATTAAAACTAAAGCACAACAAATAACCACATCCATAAATGAATTATGTGTAAATTCATCTCACTAGTATGTCATTAAAGTTTTTATGCAATTTCTTTTTGAATACTAAAGTAAACAATTTTTGTCTTAAACACAATATAAAATACATACAAGTAATCTATATGTTCTAGTCTCTAATAAGATTAATAATCACTTAGGATAGCATTGGAAAGGTTGTAAGACATCAATGGATTAGAAGGTTAGCAAAGTTGGGTTCTTGCTTTAAGTTAGCAGCCAGTATACTATGGCATAGCTGTATACTTTTGCAAAAGGTAGGTTCACTATCTACAATTAGCACATGGGTTAACAGGTGGTTTACTTAAGGTAGACGGGTGGTATACTGCCACTGGTAGATTAACTAGTTTCCATTCTGAAAATTAAAAAATTAATAGAAAATAAAATATAGCTCTGATTTAGGCTCATGATAGCATGTTGGAAAGCTTAGGATGTCCACTTTTTAAATATATAAACCAATTTACAAAATTCATTTTCATCTAATCCCAGAATATTAAGAAAGAGCCACTGCCCATAAAGCTATTACAAAGTTTATGGAATGTCAAGTTTTTCTTTAACCCAAAGCATATTATCTTTGTTCAAAATCTCAAAACCATTCCAAAATATGCAGCATGTGTTATATAATCACAATAAATATATTCTCATGAGTTTTATACAAAATCATCATCAAACCATATCTTTAGCCTTTCTTGCAAATAATGAGGAAAACATGGTTAAGTTTGCTCTACAAGCTTAAAACCTTAAAACATCAATCTTAAAGTTATGGAAATTAGTTTTAAACATTCGTAGCATGTTTATAATATGTTATCAAACCAAAATAAAGGTTGGTTGTCAGTTTCAACTCAAGACTGAAGTTTTTGTTTATAAATGCTCAATTATGTATGTTAACATAACTAGAAATTTGCATGAATTTTGAACACGAAAATTATGCATTAAACTTGGAGAAAACACATACTGAAAACCAAGTTTGAATTAAGAAAAATCCACCTCAAAACTCCTTTAAAAAGCACCAAAGTTTGGGTTAAAATCAAGCTTGAATTGACTTTAAAATGGCTTCAAACATGGCTAGGAATTATAGCTGCCTTGGTTGCAAAGAGAGCTTTATGTTCTGTGTCTTTAGTTAGAAATAGAAGTGAAAAAGGGTGAGAATGAGAAACTAAGGAAGAAAGTGGTGATGGATGAATAAAAGGATATCAAAATAATTGAGAAGAAGGGGGAGATAATGTAGGTTAATGGGGAAAGTTGTAAGAAGAAAAGAAAGAAGCATTAAAAAAATATCATCATGTCTCCTAATAGTTGGGGTGAATTGATTTCATGTCTCCTAGTAGTTGGGGTGAATTGATTTCATGTCCCCTTTAGAGACTTTTAGTAAAATGAGAAAAAGACTACATAATTAAGCATTAATTTAGGGGGACAAAGTTGGTAGAAGTGGGTGATAGGTAGGTTTTGATTGTCTTCTACGAAGACTTGCTAAGAAAATACTAAAGTGATATTTTTTTAAAATAATTGAAACAACAAAGACAAATTTGGTAATTTTAAATGCTACAAAATTTTAAATTGTCACATTTTATTTTTTAAATTTTGCAAAAATCATACCTGTTAAAATATGGGTGTTACAAAAACTTACAATTTGGGCTGAGACTAAGAAGTGTGGAGGCAGAGAGGGATGGCGGCAGCTAATTCGGACGGGTCTATGTTTGTATTTGAGAAGTGAGTTTCTAAATTGTGTTTGAATGTCGAGGTGGAAAAAAGGGGTTTTAAGTAAGCTGCCACGATAGTTATATTAAAAAACCATCATGGAAAGGGGCCGAAGCTGCCACAACAGTTTTTTAAAAAACCGTCATGGTATCTAGTCAATTCCATGACAGGTTTTTAATAAAACCGTCATGGTAGCTAAACCCCTACTTCATGATGGTTTTTGTTTTTGCAGGCATAACTTGTCACACTTTTTCCTCCTTACCACGATGATTTTTGAGAAATGGTCATTAAATAAAAGTCGTATAATTAAAAATTTGTTGTAGTGTTAAGTTGTTGATACTCGTGTCTTCCCAAGGAAAAGTCATGACTATCGAGTAGGTTTTTTATGTACGCAAAGGAAGAGTTGCTACAATTCAAAGAGTCATTTTTCATTTGTTGTGTTCATTAGTATTCCTACAGTTGACCTTAATCAACTAAGGAGTGGGCAGCTAACTACTAAGGCATGATTTTTGTGTGAACCAATTCATATAACGAATAAATAGAGCCTAACAAATGTGTTCAATGGATGCATGCTTACTTGAACAGTGGTTTTGTTAAGCGTGTATACCCTAAGAAATAAAAATGTAATATGTTTGAGGAAACATTTTAATTAATAAAGAATTTATTTATTATTTATATTCCAAATATAGCCCTCTTTATGCTCATAATTGTTTAATATATCTTAAGCAAATATAAGTCTAAGACTATCGTTCTAAACATTTAAGAATTGGGCATATGATGGACAGTTTATACGGAAGTTACGATTCTTAAGGTGATAGTCTAAATCATAAGATTTGCAATTGAGAGAATAAAGTTAAGTGCTTTATTCATGCAAAGATTGTTATGTTGTCTATATCCTTGATGGCGGATGGCTTGTCTTGACCATTAGAGGTGGACTCTATGAATAGAACATTGGCACAATGTCATGGGTGACAATATGTTGGATCGGGACATAAAGTGAATTGATTTGGATTAATAATTCTATCTCGGTAAATTAATTCACTTTAGACAATTATATGTATTGTATCTTAATCCTGAGATGAATAGTGGACCTGTTGTCTTGATTTGTGTCTTTTGATGTACCAAAGCGTGGCACCACATTTTAATAGTGGTATGCATGTCGTACATTGAGGCATGACTCTTGATAGCGTAGACCAGTTATTCATAGATATAGAATCCATAACTCCTCTTTAGGAGCAGTGATATCCTCTTATATGCATTTTCTTATAATTGGAAAACTGAAGTGCTCAACTATTTGGGTATATAGGTGAAACCAAATGGTATAATGCCTTTAGATGGTAAGTTTTTTGATTGTGAGATAATGGAACGTAAGATAAAATTAATTAGAAAGGTAAGATAGAACTTGTCCTTAAACCTATTATGGATAATCCTATGGGGATAAGATGCATTATGATATGTCATGGAGACTTAGCTATACGAGCTTTGTAATTCTATATAGTTTGAGAGTGTAGCTCTAAGTTTCTAGTGGAATAACGTTGGAGTTGATAATTATGAAATATATATCTAGGATATTAGTTTTCACAATTATCAAGACCTTGAACTATATAGGTCCATCAGGTCCCTTTTGCTAGCTCTTAAAAATCTTGTAACAATATGGCGTACTTTTTCAATAATT
Organism: Artocarpus hirsutus; assembly: GCA_946598075.1. NCBI lineage: Eukaryota > Viridiplantae > Streptophyta > Magnoliopsida > Rosales > Moraceae > Artocarpus > Artocarpus hirsutus. The sequence continues at coordinate 5,505 of CAMOHE010030880.1, forward strand.
AGTGACTTATGTCATGTTATTAGATTGGCTAAAAATTTGATAGAATTAGATAATTCATATTTGGTTATTGATTGAATTAATTTTGTTAAAATTAATTCAACATAAACTCGTTGAATTATCATGATCAAATAATTCATGTCTATTTATCGATTGAATTTAATTTTGAATAAATAAATTCAACATAAACTTGTTGAATTATTAGGAATATTTATTTTCCTAGAGATTATCTAAATAAGACTATTTCTCTCTATTGGGTTATTTGAATTAAAACTGAGGCTCTATCCCTAGAAGCTTAGGTAGGAAATAAAGATTTGCAAGAAATTTTTTATCGCAAGTTCGGCAGGTTGATGTTTAAGTTTGACCCACCGATTGAGTAGGATTGGCAGGCCGATCTACCAATTTGGCTTACCGACCGGGCGACAAAAGGAAGACGCATTTTTGCACGGATTTTATTAGATATTGATTCTGATTTGAATTTTTGAGGCCTTATCTAATAAGGATTGACTCCTAGGCCCAACCTCTATAAAAGGGGAGTGAGTCTCATTATTATTTAGATTAGTTGAGAAATCTAGAGTGAGACTCTATCAGTGAGACTCTGAAACTCCCCAGAGAGCTATCATTCACAAATCATGAATTATAACTTTAGGTATTTCTCAATTAGTTAGAAGGAGAACCACCTGGGGAAAAGCTGAACGACGTGAGCCCACACTCACTACAATCGAGGATAGAGAATAGCAAAGATGGCTAATTGTTTAAGGTCCTTCTGAAATATTATTTCTCTTCATTGATTATAGTAGCTTTTTGATAAACAAAGGTTAGTAAGATCTGGTTAATTTATGCATATAGCGAGTCAAACTTGTGTTTTGGAAAATACTCTGGCATAAAAAATTTTAAAATTCCACTGTGTACTATTTTTCCAATAGGTTTGCCCTTTATTTGATATGCTTGCTACTAGCAAACCAAGGTGACCTGTTTTAATGTTTATCTTGTATTCGATGTGCTCGACACAGATGGCTTGAGTGGGTCAAATATTGGATAGAAGAATATACAACTCTTTGTTCATTTGGCTTGATATTTTAACTTGGAGTCAAAAGAAATAGGAACAGATGCACTAACTCATGTAGAAGATCAGGGGTAGGTGGTCCCAAAATTGTGCTCAGTTAGTGTGCGACACATGTCCTTAGAGCCGGCAATTTGGACACGGCACGATGACACGATACGAAAATGACACAAGATAAACAGGTTTAGACGCACGTTTATTAATTGTGCCATAAATGGGTTTGTATGAATAACACAAAAATAAATAGGCTGGATTCGTATTAACATGCTAAACACACCTTAACACGATTAATTAAACGGGCCGTAAACGTGTTGACACGACACAACACGACCCGCCAGTTTATAACACATTTAAACTTAAAAATAAAAATATTTGAAATATTTATAGTAGGTTAGTATTAATTAGATATTGTGTTTTTATTAATTTTCTTTATTGGTTTTTTTAAATTTTTTTTTTAAATTTTTTTTAAATTTTTAGTTAATTGGGTCATAAACGTGTCATATGCGTGTTGTTATCGTATCAACCGGTCATGGCACATTTAATAATCGTGTTAATCATGTCGTGCCGTGTTACACGTGCCATAGGCATGTCGTGTTTGTGTTGGCATTTCTGGCACGTTTATTAATCGTGTCGTGCTCATGTTCGGGCTAAACGTGCCGTACTGTAAATGTGCCGACACGAACATGGCACGAACACGATTATTGCCACCCCTACATGTCCTACTATGTTAGGCACTGTTCAAATCTATTCTCCACTAATTGAAGTCCACTCACTCAATATGGCATCTATAAATACTGGTTGTAATGTTGAATTAAGGGCATCCAGATTCTTACATACACTAGAGGCCCCTTCTAATCTCTCTCACTAATTTTCTCACTTTCAAATTGTTTATGCTTTATTCAGAAGAATCCTTGAAACTTGTACTTGGATCAGCATATAATGAAGAAAATAATAATAGACATAGCTCAATTCAAGGATGAAACGTTTCAAATCTAAGTGTAGTATATTTATTTTGAAACATTTTACTTTAATTTTGCTAGGACCTAATAACAATGATTTAAGGTCCAAAACATTATCAAATAATCAGTTAATCTCAATTTTAACCTTGTTCAATTTAACTGTAGATATAACGACTATAATAATTAATTCAAATAAACCCTTAATTCACCATAAATAAATAAAACAAAAACTAAATAATAAATTAAGTTAATATAAAGAGAAAACAAAACAATAACTAAACTATGTACATGTGAACCCTAAATAAATAAACTAAAACCAAATAATAAATAAAAATGAAATTAGAAAAAAAAACAAATCAATAAGCTAAACTCGGAGACTCTCTGAGTACCAAACGAAGTATGGCGATGGCAACATGGTCGGAGGCGGAGAGACAGCATTGAGATAGAGCACTTAAGATAGGTTAACATGATCAAAGCAGGGAGAGAGGGAGATAGTAGGTTCGAGAGAGAGACAAAAAGTGGGCGTGAGAGAGAGACGGTGACGACATCGATGATGAGTAGGACAGGGTCATAGGGGTGACTTGACAATCATGAAGAGAGTTGATAGAGAGAGGTTTTAAGTATTGTTCGAATATGGCTAGGTTGGAGAGAAAAGGGCATTTAAAATATCAGGGGGAGATAACGTCATGCCCCAAAATCTAGGAGGTAACGTGGCAAATTAATTATGTTAAATAAATTAAATTTTTAATAAAAATCACCATTTTAAAAGATATTAAGTTAATTATAAGAATATAGGATATTTAAAACTCTTCAAGATATTTGTCAAAATATGAAAGCATGGAAGCGAATTAAAATATTAAATAAACATCACCATTGGGCCCCACTAGATCCACATAGTGTGCACACACGGTATCAACAATATTAAATACATAACCATAGCCCAAATAAAAGGGAAATAAATTAAAACATTACATGCCTTGGTTATAGATAAATACCATAAATAGTGATGTCCTAATCCTAAAGTTTCTTCTCGATTCTTTAGTCTTCCCTAAGCTGGATTCCACCTAGAAGGGGGAAAGGTTTTACAACAAGAAAAATGTGAGTGAAAGGTGTTAAAAAAATAGTGCATAGTGGAATTTAAAATTTTTATATCAGAGTATTTTTCAAAATACAAGTTTGGCATGCTATATGCATAAATTAACCAGATCTTACTAACCTTTTGTATGCCGAAAAGCTCCTACAATCAATGAAGAGAAATAGCATTCTATAAGGACCAAACTAACTGGCCTTCTTTGTTATTCTTTATCCACTATCGGAGTGAGTGTGGGTTTATGTCATTCAGCTTTTCCAGTAGGTGACTCTCCTTCCAAACAGTAGAGAAATACCCAAGGCTATAATTCATGATTCCTAAATGATAGCCTTTCGAGGAGTTTCAGAGTCTCACTGATAGAGTCTCACTCTAGATTTCTCAACTGATCTAAATCATAAAGAGACTTACTCCCTTTTATATAGAGATTGTGTCCAAGAGTCAGTCCTTATTAGATAAGGCTTAAAAAATTCAAATAAGAATCAAATCAGAAACAATATCTGATAAAATCTGCATGGAAACATGTGATCCTTTTTATCATCGATCAATAGGCTGAACTGGTAGATCGGCCTACCGAACCTCCCCAATTGGCAAGCCAAACTTAAAGATCTGCCAGCTGAACGTTCGATAAAAGACCCCTACGAATCTTTATTTTTCACCTGAGATTCTTGGGATAGAGCCTTAGTTGTAATTCAAATAACCCAATAGAGAAGTTATCTGATTAAAACAGTCATATCTAGATAATCTTTGGGAAAATAAATATTCCTGATAATTCAACACCTTTATCTTGAATTAATTCAAAATTAATCCAGCCGATTAACAAACATGAATTATCTGATCCCGATAATTCAACAAGTTTATCTTGAATTGATTTTATCACAAAATTAATTCAACTAATAAACAAACATGGATTATCTAATTTTACCAAATTTAAGCCAATCTGATAAATCAGACATAAGACACCAATTACTCAAAAAACATGTTGTATTGTTATAGGATTTTGTGTGAGCTAGCAAAGGGGACCAAAATGGCCATATATAGTTCAAGCTCCCAAAAATTATGAAACCCAATATCCTAGATATAAATTTCATAATTATCAACTCCAATGCTACTCTACTAAAAGCTGCACTCTCGAACTATATAGAATTACGAAGCCCGTATAGCTAAGTCTACATGGCATATCATAGTGCATCGTATCCCTATAGGATTATTCATAATCGGCTTAAGGACAAGTTCTTTCTTACCTTCCTGATTATTTTTATCTTATGTTCCATTTTCTCACCATCAGAAAACTCACCATCCAAAGACGATGTACCATTCGATTACACCTATGTATCCAAATGGTCAAGCACTCCAGTTTTCCAAATATAGGATAACACATATAAGAGGATATTATTGTTCCTAAAGAGGAGCTATGGATTCCTTGTCTATAAATAATAGGTCTACGCTATCAAGAGTCATGCCTCAAATGTACCAGCATGCGTACCATTATAAAATGTGGGTGTCATCATTTGGTACATCAAAAGACACAAGTCATGACAACAGGCCCATTATTCGTCTCAAAATTAAGATGCAATACAAATGATTGTTAAAAGTGAATCGATTTGCTAAGACAAAATTATTAATCCAAATCAATTCACTTTATGTCCTGATCCAACACATCGTCGCCTATGACAATATGCTAATGTTTCTATTCATAAAGTCTACCTCCGATGTTTAAGACAAACGATCCCCAATAGGGATATAGACAACATAACAATCTTTGCATGAATAAAATGCCCAACTTTATTCCCTCGATTTCAGATCTTATGATTTAGACTGTTACTTTAAGAATTGCGTCTTCCGCATAATCTGTCTATCATATATCCAATTCTTAAAGGTTTAGATCGATAGTCTTAAACTATTTTTTGCTTAACATACATTTAATAAATATGAACATAAAGAGAACAAGTTTTGGTATATAAATAATAAATAAATTATTTATTGATAAAAATGTCTCCAAAAACATATTACATTTATACTCCTTAGGGCATACACGTCTAACAAAAGGCTTAATAGGACTAAGCTTTTGAAAATATTTAATTTAAACATATGATTCATTTTTAAATAAAAGCTATAAAACAAGATAAATAAATAAACAGATAACTAATTGAAACTCATTTAATTTATTCATACCGATTAATTATTTATTCATCCATAGATAGTCTCATTATTGTATTTTTGGAAAAGCCACATGAATCACCACCGAAGTGACCCAACTAGGTTTTAGGACCTGCCCCCGAGGTTACGCTTCCCATGACCCGATCTCTATACATGGCATCATGCTCTATCTTATCATTCTATAAGGTACTAAATGACACATTTGGTGTCATATCATTATTATGTTTCATATACCGGATATTCTCGTTATATTCATTATGATAATTCATTATTTAGCCAATAATTAGAATAAGTAATTAAACTTCATTTCTTGAAAACATTTAAAAGGAAATGCTTTGTGGCCAAAAACCCTTTAAAAACATGGCTACCAAGGATAAGGGATAGAAGTCCTACCTTGATACCCTGTACCAACGTTCAACACCACAATCTCGATCCGCTATATGTTAGCTCCACGGAACCACAAACAACGTTAAATATAAGGTAAGTTTATTAATATCTTGCTTAAGGTATTTTACATCCTTAAGCTATCTCATGGTATCTTAGCATGCCTTTAAGGTTCATAAAATCATTTTATAAAGTTAAAACCTTGATCTAGGTTTTAAATGGTGAAAAACAGATGAAAAAAGTCATTTTTCAAGAGGTCCAGTCGACTTGCCAAAACCCTTGGTTTGGCCTACCGGCCTGCCGAACTAGCCTAAGTTTGGCTTATAGATTAGATGAGTTTGGCCTGCCGAACATTGAGTTTGGCTTGTCAAACTGGAAAAACATGGGAGGTGTGAGGCATTGATTCTCGGACTCCCCAAGCCCAAAAATCAATTCTAAACCTGTTTTTCAAGTCTCAGAGCATTCATAACATTCATAATTATAGAAAAACATGCTATGACACATCTAAACATTCATAATTAAGCTAGATTTGCATAGGAATTTTCAAGGAAATCCAAAAACAGATAAAATGGGGAAAAATTGATTTAATCCACATTTCATGAAATCAAGCCTAGATTCTAGATGAGTTGAGTCCTACCAACTTAGATTAAGAGTTTCCTAAGTTCAAGAAACTCAAATTACAACGTTTCAATGAAATTGAAAAATTTAGAAAAATGAAATAAAGAAGCTAACCTCGAATTGAATCTTTTAAATGGTTTTGTGGAAGTCTAGTTGCACTCTTAAGCTCCTAATCCAACTAAGATTCGAATCTTTAACTCAAAATTTTGAAAACAAAGAGGGAGGGAGAGAGAGCAGCTTGAGAGAGAGAGGGAAAAGAGAAAGTGTGTTTCAAAGAGAGTGAGGAAAATATAATGAAAGGGATAGATAAATTGAGGGGTGAGGGTGGTTTGCAAAGCAAAACTGTCTCCCCAACGCACGGTTTCGTAATTGGGACGTATCGGGTATTTAGTAAATTGTTTTTTTTCAAAATTTAAAATAACATATAGAAATAATTAAAAGTGGGATAAATTTAAATTACCATAAAATATTTAAATTAAGTTTAAATTTACATTAAGGCATACTAATCCACCATCTAAACACTAATTATGTCTAATTAAATTTTTTGGGTGTTATAACTCTCCACCCCCAAAGAAAATTTCATCCCTGAAATTAAAGGTAGGTTAACAACAGAACAAATGAGGGTACCACTCTTTCATAGTCGACTGCAATTCCCAAGTCGCTTCATTAGCTCCATGATGCTGCCACACGACTTTCACTAGTGGTATTCATGGTGTTGTGAGCTTATCATTTTTCAATCGATAATCTATACTGACACCTCCTCGTAAGTCATGTCTTCTTAAACTTGCACATCATGAAATGAGATAATCTTGCTTAGCTTAGGCAGACATTTCTGAAACATCGACACAATCTTGCTCAGCTTAGGTAGACATTTCTGAAACATCGACACATGAAACACATCATGAACATAGGAAAGCTCAGTAAGAAGATCAAGGCGATAAGTGACCACACCTACACGCTAAGTAATCTCAAATGGCCTGATGTATCTTGGTGCAAGATTCCCACTTACACTGAAACATGATATGCCCTTACACGGTGAAATCTTTAGAAGAACAAAATCTCCTGCCTTAAATTCTAGAGGTTGGCATCTCCTATCTGCGTAGCTCTTCTGCCTACTCTAAGTAGCTCTCAACCGATCACGAATCACGGTGACTTTCTCATTGCTATCACAAATCTCATCTGGTCCAAGAAGAACCATGTCTTCTGACCTACCTAACACACTAGTGATTGACACGGCCACCTATAAAGTGCTTTGAATGGTGCCATCCTGATGCTCGCCTGATAGTTGTTGGTGTATGCAAACTACACTAAATGCAAGTATTTCTTTCAATTCCTACTAAGGCACACGCACATAGCATATCCTCAAAATCTAAATAACCCTATTGGAACTGCCTATCAGTCTAAGGATGAAAGGCCATGCTAAAGTTCAAGTATGTGCCCAAAGCCTCCTGAAAACTCCTCTAATGCTTGGCGTTAAATTGGGTGTCTCTATCGGAAGTGATAGATAAGGGAACTCTATGCAATCTCTCTACTGAAAATACAACTCTCCAAGAACTCATCTCGAACATGTCGCCCTAAAAGGAATGAAATGCATTGATTTCGTCAACCTGTTAATGACAACCCAAATCGTGTCATGTCTTTGCTCCATCTTCGGCAATCTAGTGAGAAAATCCATCATGACATGCTCCCATTTCCACCCCGAAATGGGAAGCGACTGAAGCTAACTAGCAACCTTTTGGTGCTAGACTTTCACCTTGAGATAAGTCACGCACTTGGTCGCATGCTCCTAGACATCCCTCTTCATGCCTCTCCACCAATATTGCCTCTTCAAGTTGCGGTACATCTTTGTGCTCCCTAGATGAATGGCAAACTGAGACCTATGAGCTTTGTCCATCACAGCTTTCATCACATCCTCGATTGCTGGTACTGTTAGATGCTCCCAAAATTATAGCGACCCATCTACATGAATCCTCCACTCTTCAAACTATTCCCTATTCTAGATTTGTGTCCATATTTCCTGAAGGTGCTGGACCTGCCATTGGTTCTACTTTGTCATCTAAACGAGAGCTTGAGTCAATTCCATGTGATACATCAAAACCTGATCACCACCATCATAATACTACAACCCATACCCACTCACTATAGCATCCCTTTTCCAATTCTCGAGTGCTAAGCATGCGAGAAATCCTAAAGACTTCCTATTGAGTGCATCTGTGACTATGTTGGCCTTACCCAGATGATATTGTAACATGAAGTCATAATCTTTCATATACTCCATCCATCTCCACTGTCTCAGATTCAAATCCCTCTACTAGAACAAATACCTTAAGCTCTTGTGGTCTGAGAGAACCTAGAAGATTGCCCCATACAAGTAGCATCTCCAAATCTTCAAGGCGTAAATCACTGCTGCAAGCTCCAAGTTATGAGTGGGATAGTTCTGCTCGTGAGGCCTTAATTGTCATGATCCACAAGCTACAACTCGTCCATACTGCATGAACACACATTTGAGTCCTTTTCCTGATGCATCAGTGTAGACCTCATAAGGCTCATCACTACTCAGAATAATCAACGCAGGAGTGATAGTCAACTGATTCTTCAACTCTTGGAAAGCATATTCATAGTCCTCATCCCATTCGAACCTGACATTCTTCCTGACCAACTGCGTCAATGGAGCCGCTATCTTAGAAAAATCCTTCGCGAATTTCTTGTAATACTTGACAAGTCCTAAGAAGTTGCAGATTTTGGCTACATTCCTTGGTCGTTCCTATTGTACTATAGCTTCAATCTTGGATGAATCTATTGAGATATGCTGCTTGGAGATGATATGTCCCGTAAAGTTAACTTCAGTTAAGTAGAACTCACACTTTTCCTTGTTGGCTATAGCTAGTGCTCTTGCAAAGTCTAAAGCATGATCCTAAGATGTTGTTCATGCTCCTCCTAGGTCTTAGAATTGATTAGTATGTCATCAATAAACACAATCAGAAACTAATCTAAATAAGGCCTGAAAATCCAGTTCATTAAATCCATGAAAGCTATAGGAGCATTCATCAACCCAAATGGCATCACCAGAAACTCAAAGTGTGCATACTAAGTCTTGAAAGTAGTCTTGGGAATATCCTCTTCCCAAATCCTGAGCTAGTGGTATCCAGATCGTAAATCTATCTTCGAGATGTATCGGGAAACTCCTAACTGATCGAACAACTCATTGATCTTAGGCAATGGATACTTATCTTTCATAGTGACTCGATTCAGCTGTCGATAATCAATACACAACTGTAGGGTACCATCATGCTTCTCGGCAAACAAAACTGATGCGCCCCATGAAGATGTACTATTTTGAATATATCCTTTATCTGCTAATTCCTAAAGCTATTTTCTAAGTTCTTTCATTTCTACCGGTGCCATACGATATGATGCTACAGAAATCAAAGCGGTCCTAAGAAATAACTCAATGCTGAACTCAATTTCTTAGTGCAGCAGTAATCCTGGTAGCTCATCGGGGAGGACAACATCCAATTCATCAACCACTAGTATCGCTGTACTCCTCCATGTTGCACTATACTCTTCTTCTAGATCTAGGAGAAGCGCATAACAAACTAGATTCCGCTGTCCTCTAAGGCACAGTTTCATGAGTCGCTCACTCATTACCCAATCATTACCACCCTAGTAAGTAATCATTGTCACCCAATGACACTAAGGTTACCTTCCTATGTTGGTAGTCAACTAGGGCATTGTATCTGTACAACCAGTCCATTCCCAAGATTACATCATATGATCTCATGGGGATTATAATCAAATCACTTTTCAAAGTCTCACCCTTAATCATTATTTTACAAGAGTTACATATACAATTTACATGTACTTGCCCTAAAGTTGAGGAAATCATCAAGGGCTCATCAAATTCCTCTACTTCTAAACCCAAGGCATGTACAAAAGAACTTAAAATAAGAGAATGAGTGCACCAATATCAAATAAAACATGAGCTAAAGACTGAACAACTAAAATTGTACCATCAACTACAGCATTGTTGATTTAAGCATCTGAGCTCCCTGATGTCATGGTGTGGACCTAGGCTAGAGACTTCCCTTTTCCTTTGTTGACATTGCTATGTCCTAGATTAGTTGGCTGATATTGCTACGGTGGAGGTGACTACATGCTGGTTGCACTTGGCGCTTGGTGCTGAGGAGTGTTTCGCTGCAAACCTTGCTGCTGATATCCCTACATCGAGTACTGCATCTGCTATGGAGTGGACTGATGAAACGGTAGTTGAGAAAGTTGCTATGACGGAGCTAAAAGCTGACCTTGGAACTGACAGCTTGCACCCTCTTCGACTTGGAATCCTTGTTGAGCATTCTTGATTGGACCTCTTGATGTGTCCTTGCTGCTGACAATAATGACAATGAAAACTGTACTGCACCCACTACTTGACAAACTACTGCTCCCACTACTAGCATTTCCCTACTGGTTCTTCACCTAGGCTTGCTGGCCACCACTACTTCTCCTATTACTCATTTGGGTCTTCTTGATGTCCTTGCCTTGTTCTTGCTAGAAAGAGTATTTTCACTTTCCACATAGATTGTTGAAGAGATCAACTCATTGAAATTCTAAAGTCATAAGGCCACTAATTGCTGTCGAACCGATGCCTTGAGCCCATCCTAGAACTTAATGCATTTCTTTCGCTTAGAAGCCATAGCAAATGGAACAAACTTGGCCAACTCATTGAACTTAGCATCATACTCTGGAACCGTCATATCATCCTACTCCAATCGATAAAACTCAGTAACCTTCTAATCCTTGTATCCTAATAGAAAGTAGCGCTCATAAAGCAGTTCCTCAAATCTATCCCAACTGATGCTTCTAGCGTTTTCTAGATGCTTTGCTTATTTCCACCATGTATTGGCGTTGCCTTCAAGCTTGTAAGTTGTGAAATCGACGTGATACTCCATCGGTACTCTGAGAGTATCCAAGTGCTTTACTATTAAATCTAACCAGTGTTTAGCGATCTGCAGGTCCCCGTTGCCATTGAAAGGAGGAATAGATGCATGATAACACTCTTGAAAATATGCATGTCGACGACTAGCCTCATAATCCTCGGGCTTAGCTCTCATTGCCATCTACTAAAAAGCAACAAAAATGGCCCCCATCAGGCCTTCCTCATCTACAAGATTCACATCTATAGCAGCTAGATGATGTCTTGTGCCATTCTTTCAATTCTAAAAACAAAATTGGACTATTATGGGTTTTTCATTGCCGTACCTATGTGTGTACAATTCCCAAGGTTCATAAACCTAGGGCTCTGATACCAATATGTCAGGCTCTAAAATCCATAAGGTGACGTGGCAGATTAATTATGTTAAATAAATTAAATTTTTAATAAAAATCACCATTTTTAAAGATATTAAGTTAATTATAAGAATATAGGATATTTAAAACTCTTGAAAATATTTGTAAAAACATGAAAGCATGGAAGCGAATTAAAATATTAAATAAACAGACACTAGTGGGCCCCATTGAACCCATATTAGTGTGCTCACACGGCATCAACTATATTAAATAGATAACCATTGTCCAAATAAAAGAGAAATAAATTAAAACATTACATGCCTTGTTTATAGATAAATACCCTAGATAGTGATGTCCTAATCCAATAGTTTCTTCCCGGTTCTTCAGTCTTCCCTAAGTTGGATTCCACCTGGAAAGGGGGAAAGGCTTTAAAATAAGAAAAATATAAGCAAAAGGATCATTAGGACTAAGCTTTTGAAAACATTTAATTTAAACTTATGATTCATTTTTAAATAAAAGGTATAAAACAAGATAAATAAATAAATTGATAACTAACTGAAACTCATTTAATTTATTCACACTGATTAATCATTTATTCATCCATAGACAGTCTAATTATTGTATTTTCAGCAAAGCCATATGAATCACTACCGAAGTGGCCCAGCTGCACTTTAGGACCTACCCCCGAGGTCATGCTTCCTATGACCTAATCTCTGTACATGGTATCATGCTCTATCTTATCATTCTGGATGGTACTAACCGACACATCAAGTGTCATATCATTATTCACATTCCGTTCATTATTTAGCCAATAATGAAGATAAGTAATTAAACTTCATTTCTTGAAAACATTTAAAAGGAATTGCTTTATGGCCAAAACTAGGAGAAGGGATAGAAGTCCTACCTCGATAACCCATACCAATGTTCAACACCGTAATCTCGATCTACTATACATCAGCTCTATGGAACCACGAACAACCTTAAATAGGATATAGTTTATTAATATCTAGCTTAAGGTATTCTACATCGCTAAGCTATCTTATGGTGTCTTAGTAAGCCTTTAAGGTTCAAAAAATCATTTCATAACGTTAAAATCTTGATCTAGGTTTTAAACGGTGAAAAACAAACGAAAAGAGTCATTTTTCATAAGGTCCAGTTGGCCTATTGGTACCCCTGGTCCGGCCTGCCGAACTCTATAGTTTGGCCTACCAACCACCAAGACCGACCTGTTGAATTTGCTCAAGTTTAGTCTACCGACCAGATGAATATGGCCTATCGAACCTATGAATCTGGCCTACCAAACTTGAAAACCATGGGAGGTCTGAGCTTCAATTTTTGGCCTCCCCAAGCCCAAAAATCAATTTTAAACCTATTTTTCAAGTCTTAGAGCATTCATAACATTCATAAATGATAGAAAAACATGTTAGAACACATTTAAACACGTTTAAGCAAGATTTACATAGGAATTTTTAAGGAAATCCAAAAATAGCAAAAAAGGGGAAAACTTGATTTAATCCAAATTTCATGAAATCAAGCCTAGATTCTAGATGAGTTGAGTCCTACCAATGTAGATTAAGAGTTTCTTAAGCTCAAGAAACTCAGATAACAATGTTTCAATGAAATTGAAAAATTTAGAACAAAAGTTTGAAATTTGGAAAAATAAAATAAAGAAACTAACCTCAAATCGAAGCTTTTAAATGGTTTTGTGGAAGTCCAATTGCACTCTTAGGCTCTTAATTCAGCTAAGATTTGAAGCATGAACTCAAAATTTTGAAATCAAAGAGGGAGGGAGAGATAGCAACGTGAGATAGAGAGGGAAGAGAAAGAGTCTGTCTGAGAGAGAGTGAGGGAAAGAGAGTGAGACGGAGAGATAAATAGAGGGGTTACAGGTGGTTTGTAGAGCAAAACCATCTCCCTAGCAAAACCAGTCTCCCCAGCACATAGTTTTGTAATTGTGACATATCAGATATTTGGCATATTGTTTTGTTTCAAATTTCAAAATAACATGTAGAAATAATTAAAAGTGGGATAAATTTAAGTTGCCATAAAGTACTTAAATTAAGTTTAAATTTACATTAAGGCATATTAATCCACCATCTAGTTTCTACAACAATTTTCATGTTCTCTAGTTCTAGAGAACATGAAAATCGTTGTAGAAACTAAAGTTACAATGACGATTTTCATCCAACGTTGCTACATGAGCGTCGTGTGTCCCACAGTTTCCCGTAGTGTAAATTTTCACCTTCCTAGATTTGTTTTTTGTAAGATTGTTTCTATTTTTCTTTAATAAATTGAGTGGGGATCTTACTGTGTGTTAAAGTTTCCAGTAGGTGTTATGGTATGCTAGTTTCTTTTAATGCTAACCGTTCTCTCTTGTCATTTATGTAAAGAAAGATCTTGATTTTTTTATAAGATCAATTTGTTGGAAAAATAGCACGCAGTGGAAGTTTAAAAATTTTATATCAGAGTATTTTCTAAAACACAAGTCTAACATGCCATATGCATAAATTAAATAGATCTTACTAACCTCTATGTACGAAAAAGCTCCAGCAATCAGCGAAGATAAGTAACGTTCTAGAAGGACCTCAACCAACTGGCCTTCTTTGCTATTCTCTATCTAGGATCGGAGTGAGTGAGGGCTCACACATACAGCTCTTCCACTAGGTGACTGCCCTTCCAACCAATTGAGATAACCCAAAGCTAATGTTTGTAATTTGTGAACAAGAGCTCTCAGGGAGTTTCAAAATCTCACTTGTAGAGTATCACTCTTAATCTCTCAATTGATCTAAATAATAATGAGACTCACTCCCTTTTTATAGAGGTTGGGTCCAAGAGTCAGATCTTATCAGATAATGCCTCAAAATTTAAATTAGAATCAAATTTGGATCAATATTTGATGAAATCTGTGTGAAAACATGTGATCTTTTTATCATGCAATCGGCATGCCGATCTGTCTAATAGGCATGCCAAACTTGCCTCATCGACAAGCCAAACTTAAGGATAGGCAAGCCAAACTGTCGATAAAAATTTCAACGAATCTTTTGTTTTCCACCTAAGATTCTATAAGATAAAGTCTCAATTTTAATTAAAATAATCCAATAGAAAAGTTATCTAATTAAAACAACTTTATCTAGATAATCTTTAGGAAAATAAATGAATTCCTAATAATTCTACAAGTTTATCTTGATTTAATTTATTCAAAATTAAATCAACTGATAAACAGACAAGAATTATCCGATCCCAATAATTTAACAAGTTTATCTTGAATTAATTTTACCACAAAATTAATTCAATCGATAAACAAACATGAATTATTTGATTCTTTCGAATTTCAACCAATCTGATAAATCTAACATAAGTCATCAATTATTAGAAAAACACGCCGTATCATTATAGGATTTTTGTGAGCTAGGAAAGGGGACCTGATGGACCTATATAGTTTAAGCTCCCAATAATTATGAAACCCAATATCCTAGATATACTGTCACGCCCCGGAGTACGGGAGGTGACGTGGTGGTTTAATTAAATTAAATAGATGAAGATTTAGTTAAAAACAAGGTTTTAAAATCAAATTTATAAGTAAAAAATGTGATAATTTGAAAAATCATTTGAATAGAATAAGTTAAAGAAATAAAATGAATCATTATAATAATTAAACAAATAGAAATAACATTAAAATAATTAATTATGGGGTGGAACGCGTATGAGTCCCACTGGCCAACATATTGTGCACACACATATAGTACTGGCAATATTTTGATACAACCACAGTCCAGAATAAAAGAGAAGTTAAAGTCTTATATGCCTTGAATGGTAATTTAACCTACCAAATACTTCTACTGATCGTAAGTCCGGTCAGCGGACTCCTCTCTAATCCTATGCTAATATCCACCTAGGGTTAAGATTTTAGAACAGATAAAATGTGAGCGAAAGGCTCAATAGGACTATATTTGAAAATTATTCAACTTTAAAAGAAATTGCATAAATCAAATAAACATATGAAAATGAACTGGAACAATCAACGAATAAATAATTAAATGTGAAATTAAATAAAATAAAATCTTCCCAAAATAATTCAAATAAATCAATCAAAAGAGTACCATTTTTCCTTTCCTGGGCAAACCATACATAACTTACCACCGTAGTGGCCCAGCTGGGTTTCGGGACCTGCCCTCAAGGTTGTTCACTACACAACCCGATCTCTGAGATGGCATCATGCCCTAAAATATATATACATATATATCTTTCTGATTCATAAAATCTCTTCTTTACCAGATATAATCATGTATACTCATTATGAAGTTTATTATAAAATCCGTCTCAATCCTCTGTTTTAGAAAACAGATAATGAAAATCCTTTATCAACAAGTCATTTAAAAACATTTTCGTAAAAATC
>CAMOHE010030903.1:0-11689 GCA_946598075.1 Artocarpus hirsutus
TGTTCATTTAGAAATAGTCAGTTTAGTCTTTTCTTAAATTCAAATGTCATTGGTACCGGTTCTTTATCATTTCAAGATAACCTATATTTGTTTGATACAGTTGCTTCTTATAATGAAACCTTGCATGTTAGTTCTCGTGGCATAAAACATAAATTAACCGAAGAAAATTTCGCTGTATTATGGCATAAGCGATTAGGACATATTTCAAGGAAAATGATGGAAAGGCTTGTGTCAAATGGAATTCTTAATTCCCTTGATTTTACAAATTTTTAAATCTGTGTTGATTGTATTAAAGGGAAACAGACAAACAACAGGAGATTGGATGCCAATAGAGCTACAGATGTCTTAGAATTGATACATACGGACATTTGTGGACCATTTCCTATGGGTTTATGGAATGGTCAACAATATTTTGTATCATTCATAGATGATTACTCTTGGTTTGGCTATCTATATCTCATACATGAGAAGTCACAGACTTTGGATGTGTTCAAGTCATATAAGGCTAAGGTTGTACTTTAACTCAACAAAAGAATTAAGGGCATCAAATCTGACTATGGTGGTGAGTACTATGGCAGATATGACAGATCAAGTGAACAACATCTAGGATCTTTTGCTAAATTCCTAGAGGAATGCAAGATAGTCCCTCAATATACCATACCAGGTTCACTTAGCATGAATAGTGTACTTGAAAGACAAAACCGGACACTTAAGGACATGGTGAGGAGTATGATTTGTCATTCCACCTTACCTGAATCCCTCTGGGGTGAAGCACTTAAGACTACAGCTTATATTCTCAATAAAGTACCAACAAAGGCAGCAACCAAAACACCTTATGAGCTTTGGACTAGCAAAAGGCCTAGTCTGAAGCATTTACATAGTTAGGGTTGTTCAGTAGAGGCAAGGCCTTATAGACCAAATGAAAAGAAATTGGACTCCAAGACAGTGAGCTGCTATTTTATTAGTTACTTTGAATGGTCAAGGGGTTACAAATTTTATGATCCCACTACTAAGGCTATTTTTGAGACGAGAATTGCAACATTCTTTGAGGATGTTGAGTTTGGGGGGAGAAATAAGGTTAGAGACTTTGTCTTTGAGGATGAATTTAATTCTGTTCCTCTTGTTTAAGAGAGATTGGTTCCTATTCCCACAATTGCTTTTGATAATGTTTAGGCTTCTATCCTTGACATTGATCAAGTTGCATATCAAGAATAATCAGACATAGTCGTTCAACCCCTTGAGGTACAAACTCAACAACCTCAAGTATCAGAACCTCAGGAACTTGTGCCATTAAGGAGATTCACTAGAGAGAGGAGAAGTGTTATTCCAAATGATTACATAATATTTCCCCAAGAACATGAGGAATGTGTTGGATTGATGGATGATGATCCCATCAATGTCCATCAAGCCATGCATAGTTTGAACTCTTAAAAGTGGATGGATGCCATGAAAGATGAGATAAAGTCTATGAAGGACAATGACATTTGGGATCTCGTTCCATTACTTGAAGGTGCGAAGCCCATTGGTTGTAAATGGATATTTAAAACCAAGAGGGATTCGAAGGGTGATGTAGAGCGATATAAGGCTTGTTTTGTCGCTCAAGGCTTTACTCAAAAGGAAGGCATTGATTACAAAGAGACTTTCTCTTTGGTTTCAACGAAAGACTCTTTTAGGACAATTATGGCACTTGTAGCATATTTTGATCTTAAGCTACATCAGATGGATGTTAAGACAGCGTTTCTAAATGGTGACATCGATGAAACGATCTATATGGTGTAGCCAGAAAACTTTGAGTCAGAAGACCCAAAGAAGATGGTCTGCAAATTAAAGAAATCTATTTATGGGCTTAAGCAAGCTTCTCATTTTATGGGCTTAAGCAAGCTTCTCATCAATGATATTACAAATTTCATCAAGTGATAGTCTTATTCGGTTTCAAGATGAACGCTGTAGATGACTATATATACTATAAGTTCAGTGGGAGTAAGTATATTTTCCTAGTTTTATATGTCGATGACATATTGCTTGCCAGCAACAATATAGGTTTATTGCATGAAACCAAGATATTTCTATCAAAAAAATTTGAAATGAAAGATCTTGGTGACGCCTCTTTTGTGTTAGGAATTAAAATACAACAAGATCACTCTTAGAGTATTCTTGGGTTATCACAGAAGAGCTATATCGAAAAGGTGCTTAAAAGATTTGGCATACAGGGTTGTAAACCAGGAGATACCCCTGTGGCTAAAGGAGATAAGTTCAGTTTAAGTCAATGTCCTAAGAACAACCTTGAGGTTAAGGAAATGGAAAAAATCCCATATGCATCAGCTGTTGGGAGTCTAATGTATGCTCAAGTTTGTACTAGTCTGGATATAGCATGCATTGTTGGATTGTTAAGGCAGATATTTGAGTAACTCTAGAATGGATCATTAGAAAGCAGCCAAACAGGTTATGCGATATTTACAGAGAATAAAAGATTACATGCTTACATATAGAAGGTCAGACCAACTCGAGATCATTGGTTATTCGGATTTAGATTTTGCTGGATGTCAAGATAGTCGTCGGTCCACTTCAAGCTATATTTATTTGCTTGCTGAAGGAGCTATTTCTTAGAGAAGTGCTAAGCAGTCACTCATAGCCTCTTCCACTATGGAGGTAGAATTTATAGCATGTTATGAGGCATCTAATCATGGAATATGGCTGCGAAACTTTGTCACTAGGCTACGAATTGCGAAAAGTATAGAAAGACCACTTAAGTTGTTTTGTGACAATAAATCTCCAGTATTATATTCCAACAACAACAGAAGCTCTTCAAAGTCAAAGCATATAGAGATTAAGTTTCTTGTTGTTAAAGAAAGAGTTCAGAGTGGTCAGGTGTCTATAAAGCATATTGGTACAAACTCCATGATTACAGATCCGCTTACAAAAGGGCTTCCACCCAAGGTCTTTCACGAGCACATTACTCATATGGGTGTTCAGTTACTTGATGATATGTAGTTTTAGTGGGAGTTTGTATTTGAATGGTAATTTTATTTATATATAGACATTGTGTGTTTGTATATGTTTTCTGTAGAAATAAAGAATATAGTTCACTTACACTTTAATTTTGGTACGGTTTTGATCTCATTCAGATATGAGGTTGGACTAGTTGGAAATAGAAATGTTTAGATCACTTTGCATGTAATTTTCATGCTACACATCCATACTTGATCTATGTTATTTGGTTATATCGATATGTGTGATCATTGATGGATCTAGTCACGTTATATTTGCAACAAAGACCGCTTTGGTTCTATGTTGGTATAATCAATGAACAAGATTATTCAGGAATAACCTTATATGTAATAGCAAAAGTTGAGCTCATTAAGGTAAACACATTTTTGCAAAGAAACATATGTGGCCCAAGTGGGAGATTGTTAGAAAATAATTTTCATGTAGGCCTACACATGTAATTAAATGTGTTGTTTAATGCTATCTTTATGTAAAGCCTAAATTAAAGTGGTATAATTAAGATAAAATTAAAAGGCTTTTTTAAGTATTAATATAATGTATGGGTTATTATTATTATTATTATATGTGTGGATACTAATTTATAATTTCTAGATTTTATGATAGGCAAAATTAAAAATACATAAAAATAACTAAAGAAAGTTATTTATTCTGGTTATGGTCCCCAATTTTTAGACGTATTATTTTCATTCAAAAAGTTTAAAGAAATCCTTGCTTATCTGAAATCCCATCTTCATAAAAGTTTCAAGGAATACGTATTGGATTGGAAGATAATAACCCACAATAATCTAAAAATCATGAATCAAGGTACACTTCTCCAATTTAGAATGATTTCTCTCAATGATTTAACATGAATGATCGTGGTAGATTATGGTTAAATTTGTCCTAACATTGCAGCCTTCATATCAGCATCAATTGGATGAAAAACTATGGGATAAAGATTTCCATCCCTAGGAATCCAAGGATCGAGAAAAGCATTTGTTGATTCACCACTTCCCACAGATAAACGAATACCTCTCTTCATAAGCTGGCCACCCCAAAGTATACTTCTCCATGTCAAAGATGGATAATATCCTGAGTTTGCGTGCAAGAAAGAACAATTAGGAAAATAACGTTCCTTGAGAATTCTGGACAGAGGAGGGCTTGTGTTTGAAAGAATACGCCAAGCTTGTTTAGCCAATAACGCTTGGTTAAAATTGATAAAGGACCGAAAACCAAGTCCACCCTCCAACTTTGATTTGCATAATTTCCTCCAAACAATCCGATGAATTTTTCGTGAACCACTATGAGCGCCCCGCCAGAATTTTGCCATCATTCTTTCCAAATCGAAGCATAAAGAGATAGGAAGTTGAAAGCAAGACATGGCCTAAGTTGGTATAGATTGAACTACAGCCTTCAAAAGCACTTCTTCCCCCCCTTGCAAGAACAACTTACCTTGCGAATTATTTAAGCGGTTCTAGACTCGTGATCGAATAGAAGCAAAGAGATCTATTTTAGCGCGTCCAGACATGGAAGGAAGTCGAAGATAAGACTCATGGCAAACACATCTGCATACCCAGAAACTCTTCACAAAGAGACTTGACATCTTCCCTTGTATTTAGAGAAAAGAACAAGGCAGATTTATCGAAGTTTATTAGTTGACCAGTAGCCAACTCATAAGTGACAAAAATCTGCTTAATGGCATGGCAAGATGAAGTATCAGTGTTAAAGAATAAAAGACTAACATCTGCAAAAAATAGAGGAGAGACCTTAGGAGCATCACGAGCCACAACACCACCTTCAATTAAACCACCATTTTCAGCATATCTAAACAAAGAGGAGAAAGCCTCAGCACAAAACAGAAAGAGAAAGGGTGATAGAGGATCGCCTTGTCGTAAACCAAATTGAGGAATAAAAGTTCTGGAAGCACGCCATTAATTAAAAAAAAATATTGAACTGTTGTAACACATGACATGATCAACTTCACCCATGAAGAATAAAATCCCATAGTCAACATCATTTTCTCTAAAAAATCCCAATCCACACGATCATAGGCTTTACTACTATCTAGCTTTGTAGCAGCTTATGTCTTTTGTCGACTCTTTCTTGTTTTAGGAGAATGAATGACTTCAAAAGCCACCAAGACATCGTCAGTAATTAGACGGTTACCTACAAAGGCACTATGTTTTCAGTGATGAGGCTAGGCATAAGGGGCTTTAGTCTAGATACTAAATCCTTTTGAGGCATGTTTATAAATGAGTGTACATAAACTTATAGGACGAAATTCTGAGATAAATTTAGGATTTGGAATTTTTGGGACTAAAGTAATCAAAGTATGGTTCACCAAGGCAATATCAGCTTTCCCATGAAGGGTATCTAGCACTGCTTTAGTCACTAGAGGACCAACAGTGTGCCAACATTTCTGAAAAAAGAGAGCAGGTAACCCATCATCTCCAAGACTTTTTTCTATAGACGTAGACTTCAATGCGGCTTCAACTTCATCTGTAGTGAACGACTTTAACAAATCTTCATTCATACTCTCGGTAACAGAAGTTTTAATAGTATTTAAGGTTTGACAAAGAGCGTCTTCATTAACAGGATATTTCTGAAATATCTTACTATACGAAAGAAAGCCAATTTCCAATTATTTGAGTCATTAGTCGAACTTTTGATAGTACTAAATTTCGGTTGCACAGAAGCTTTATTATGGAAAAACCTTGTAATCCAATCACCGTACTGCAACCATGAAAGTTTAGATTGTTGTTTCCAGTATATTTGCTCCTGCAATAACAAATCATTTAGAATCTTCTCTGCTTCAAGCACCTCCTGAAAATGACGCAGAGTTGTATTGCAAGAATTCTCCAGGTTTTGAACCTTCTGCTTTGCACGCTTTGATTTGAGAAGACAGGCGACTAAGTTTTTGTTGATTCCAAGCCTCTGGAAGAGTTGAACATTGCCGGATATTTTTCAAAACCAACTGCAAAGGATCTTCATTATTGATACACTATTTCTTCTTAATCAGATGTTCCCAATCAGGTTCATTAGTCCAATAACTTTCGAAGCGAAATCTTGAATTTTGAGAGCCGGGCCCGACAGCAACATTAGCAGAACACATAACAACCTTCAAAGCACAATGGCGAGAACCATAAAAGTTCAAATGTTAGATGAAGAGGGAAAACTATCTGACCAAGCCTGATTATACATACACCAATCCAGTCTCTCCTTTAAGTTTTCATTCCCAAAGGCCTTCTTATGCCAAGTAAACAAATCACCAGTGAATTCCATAGGACATAAGTTACAAACTTCCAGTGTGTGTCGAAATGCTTCCATCTCTTTTTCTTGTCGAGCAGGACCACCCAATTTATCGTTCTGAGACAAAATTTCATCAAAATCCCGAATAACGAGCCAAGGCGAGGCTGGTAAAACATGAGATTTTCTGCAATAATTCCCAAGTGAATCTTCTGTTACAAAACTCAGGTGCATCATAGAAACCTGTTAAATGCCAAGAACTCTCATCCCCCAACGGATCAAACAATCAACATAGCTAGTAGAATATGACAAAACAGCAACGTCCACATCATGCTTCCATAATAACATTAAACCTCCACCAAAGCTACCACAGCGAACTTCATTCTAGATACACATCTATGTACTTATTAGAACAAAATATGAAGCCTCGAATAAGTTTAAACATTTCAAGGCCGAAGTTAAGAACCAAAAAGGAAGGAAATTTAAAATAGTTCGAAGTGATAGAGGACGTTGTTTTTCTAATGAATTTGATGCCTTTTGCGAAAAGCATAGTATAATTCACCAAAAGTTAGCCCCATTTAATCCTCAATAAAATGGTTTGATTGAAAGAAAAAATAGGATCTTCATGGATATGATTGACTTTATGCTTCCAAGTGCTTTCGAATATCTTATGGGGGAAAGCATTAATTATTGCATGCCATGTTCATAATAGGATTACTTTCACAAAAACACATGCTTCTCTATATTAAGTATGGAAAGGATGAAAACCAAATGTGATGTATTTAAGGGTGTAGGGCTATTTTTCCTTCTATGGAGTGCATGATCCTAAATCATTAAAGTTAGATACACGAGGAATCAAATGTATTTTTGTAGGATATGTTGAGAATTCCGAGGCATTTTTGGTTGTTGAACTTAGATTCTAATATAATTATAAAATCAAGAGATGTTGAATTCATTAAAATAAACATTACTGATTCTACCACTGAATTGGAATATAGTATTATCAGCCATGTGACTTTGCTCCCACTACCTCTACTAGTAATAAAAGGAAAGAGACTATGACATGTTTCAAACTAAGGAGAAGTCAACGTAAAAGAAAAGAAAAAGGCACTAGCTCCATATTTTATTTCATCTCAAGTTTTAGCCTCCTTAGTTGAAGGAGATAAAAATAGTGTATTAAACAAAATACTATTACTGTTAAATGTTGAGGAAGATCCAAAGACATTTAGTGAAGTCATATTATCTAGAGATGCCTCCTTTTGAAGAGAGGTTGTAAATGATGAAATGGATTTATAATGTCAAATCAAACATGGGTCTTGGTTAACCTTCCACCTAGATCGAAATTGATAAGCAATAAGTGGGTGTTTCTAAGGAAGTACAATACCAATGGGTCTATAGAAACATTTAAGATAGATTGGTAAACAAAAAACATGGTATAGCCTATTTTGACGCTTATGCTCTGGTAGCCAGACTAACATCTATTAGAGTTCTATTTACAATTGTATCGATATACAATGTGCATGTGCACTAAATGGATATAAAAATAGCTTTTCTTAACAATGATCTTAATGAGAAAATCTATCTAAAACAACCTGAGGGGTTTGTATTGCTTGGAAATGAAAAGAAGGTATGCAAGTTAATCAACTCACTTTATGATTTTAAAGCATGCATCAAAATAGTAGCATGAGAAATTTGATTCCGTTATTTTATCTCATGCTTTTAAATAAAACCATACAAATATAAATGTATTTATTCTAGATTTACAAAGGAGCTTACTGTGATTATTTCTTTGTATATTGATGACTTGTTTATCTTTAGAATGAGTATACAAGGGCAAAGAAGTATCTAACTTCACAATTTAAGATGAAGAATCTCATGAGGTAAATACTATCTTAGGTGTGAAGGTGAAAAAATATAATGGGCGTTATTCATTGTGTCAACCTCATTATGCTGAGAAAGTGCTTCTTAAATTC
Source organism: Artocarpus hirsutus (assembly GCA_946598075.1). Classification (NCBI taxonomy): domain Eukaryota; kingdom Viridiplantae; phylum Streptophyta; class Magnoliopsida; order Rosales; family Moraceae; genus Artocarpus; species Artocarpus hirsutus. The sequence continues at coordinate 8,205 of CAMOHE010030903.1, forward strand.
AATCATTTAAAGTTTAAAAAGGCAAATGCCACATTTGATTCTAGTGTTAAATTACTAGAAAATACTATTTGAGTAGTTGCACAACTTGAGTATGCTAGTGCAATCGGTAGCTTAATGTATGCAATCAATTGCATAAGGCCAGATATTCCTTTTGCTAGGTTCACAAGTAACCTAAGTGTAGAACATTCGACTACAATTTAAAGGATATTTGGTATCTCAAAAGGACCATTAATTTGGGTTTGTTTTATAATGATTATCTCATAGTACTGGAAGGATACTCATATGCTAGTTGGATAATTAGTGCAAGTAATAATAAATCTACATCTGCCTGGATTTTCACAATTACAGGTGGAGCCATATCTTGGGCTTCCAAGAATCAAATGTACAAAACTCACTCAACAATGGAGCTTAAGTTTATAGCACTTGCTGCTGTGGGAAAAGAAGCAGAATGATTAAAAAATTTGTTATTGGATATTGAATTGTGGCCACAACTGATGCTAGCGATTTCTTTATACTACTATAATAAAGCTACATTGTCTACAACTTATAACAAAATGTATAATAGAAAGTCTAGACATTAGCTTGAGACATGAGTATATGAAACAACTAATAATATATGGTGTTATTAATGTTGTTTATGTTAGGACAAATAAGAATCTAGCAGATTGCTTGACAAAAGATCTATTGAGAGACCTAATCAAGGACACATCTAGTGAAATGAGACTAAAACCTTTTGATGAAAGGATCACCAGTAATGGTAACCAAACTATGTAGTAGTTGTATCGCTATCCATAGTTAAATAGGTAAGAACAAGTAAATGACAAATGATCAGTTTGGCACCAAAAATTTTTTAGTCCCATCTAGGATGTTCGGTGCAAATAGCTATGCGTTGAGGTTGAGTATGTACTCTTAGTGAAGTTTAAGTCTCAAATGGCTAGAGACATGATTAAAACTTCACCTAAGTGAACATAAGAAATAGTGCCCTTTCTAACAAGACCGTGGTCTAGTCCTGTAAATGTTCATGAATTCAAGATAGAGCATAAGGGCAGACTAGTGCTAAATGATTCCAACGTAATTTGAAATCTAGGAAAGACAATGTTTAATACATGCCACACGTTTGTCTTGCAAATACTTTAGAGTATATTCACTAATTAACAGTTAAAATTAAAAAAAAATACATTATTGTATACATAAGTTTATTGTTGTTTATTGTGGGGAAATATTACCATCTAATGAAGGATTGTTATAGAAATTTAATATGCCTCATAAGTGTTGGAAATCAAAACTGACAAGTTTAAAGATAAAAATGAGCATTTTTTCATGTGTACTTAATAAGCTTCTAGGGCTGCAGCGTTAGAATTTGAAGTCATGATGCTGGAAAATGGTGCAAACATTGGGATTGGCACCACAGTGCCTAAAGGGCAGCCATAGCATTTACTTGGCAAAAGTACCAGTTTTTGGTGTAATATACTCGACGCTTGCCTGAATGTAGTGATTTCAAATGATTGTGTGTTTTGAGTTATTCTGATGCAGTGTTTTGTTTAGTTGTATGTTCTCATACAAACTTACATACTTATTAGCAATAGACACATTTTTTGTAATGGATGTGTTGTTTCACTAAAAGATACCTTTATGTGAAAGGTTATATATGTTGCAACAGTTACAGCCACTCATGAAGGCACCCTTATCTTTTATAAAATGTTGTACAATTTCTAGGTTTCATAACTTGTTTTGAAACACCATATTATTGTTAGCTATTATGTTCAAGGTTTCTTGTCTCTTGGGGTAATTTGCCATTAAGCTTGTTAGCAAACATTGTAGTGAGGGCAAATAAAACCTTAAAAAAGTATTCCTATATGTCTCAAACCCGTCTTTTACTTCTAGATATTCTCATTTCAATTTCTTGTTCCTACTCACAAATTCACCAACTATAACTACCACATCCACTACTATAAACTGGACTTTTCATGACGGTTTTAAATCATCGTGGGAAGCTTTCACGACAGTTAAAAGACCATCGTAAAAACCTCTACCATGATACCAAATTGAGTTTTCACGATGGTCTTTTTTACCATCATGGAACATCTATAGAGGCATGAAATTTTGGTGTTTTAGGGGGCCTATGTCACGACCCTTTTTTGTAGAACCTGTCATGGAAATAAAAATCTTGCATGATGGTTTTTTTTAAAAAAACTATTGTGAAAGTTATTATTTCCATGACTGTTTTACTAAAAACCGTAATGGAAATTAGGTATACCACTACCTTACATGACGGTTTTTGTAAAAACTATTATGTAAGGTTTTGTTTCCACTATGGTTTGTAGTTAAAACTGTTGTGGAAAATTAGTCTTGCACAAAAAAAAGTTTCCTAAATTTTTGACTTCTCACGGGATGGTCAGTTCCGTGTGTTATCCATTAGCACAAGGTCCTGCTTGCATAAAAATGATGTATATTGAAATTACAAGGTATTTACAAGATCATTTACATTTGAACTATTTTGCATAATCATTTATCTACTATCTCTATCTAAATTTGACTTACCAATTTACAAATTATATCCACTCAATTCTAACTTCATTTATATCTACATGTACAAAAAATTCCTTTTTTGCTAAGGCTTGTATATTATTATTAATTATATACCACATGAAACATAGAATAAAAAGCCACATTCTATGTTTCCTTGTTGTTTGGATACTTACGTTTGGAATATAGCATTATGTTTGGTCACAATGTTACACTGCTTCCCGCTTAAAGTTTCCAATCATTAAGTGCTTTAACAATGTGTCATGATTAAAATAAATTAATGGACACAATTATATAAAACTTAACATAGTTAATTTTATAAGAAAAATTGATATTTACAATCTTGTTAGTGATACAAATTCCTCACGTGGTGGGTGTCTGAGGGGATCAAACCAATATATTTGGTCCTCTCATGGTGAAATAAGTGTTAACATCTAATGTTCTCCAACATTATATGATACGAAGAATAATTTTTCCCTCAGTACTTGAGCTAATAGGTGGAAAAGGGTGCTTATCAGATTTTGATGCAAAACTCCAAGAAAGGTAATTTACCGACACGTCATGGAGTTTATCTTTCGAAAGAGCAGTGTCCTAAGACACCTGAAGAGGAAGAAAACATGAGACAGGTACCCTATGCATCTGCAGTGGGAAGTCTAATGTATGCCATGTTGTGTACAAGGCCAGACATTTGCTATGCAGTGGGTATAGTCAGTCGATATCAATCCAACCCAGGATTAGATCATTGGGTAGTGGTTAAACATATTCTTAAGTATCTCAGGAGAACGAGAAACTATATGCTGGTATATTCCGGTGAGAATTTGATTCCCATTGGCTACACTGATTCTGATTTTCAATCAGACAAAGACACAGGTAAATCTACGTCTGGATCAGTGTTTACTTTTGGTGGTGGAGCCATAGTTTGGAGAAGCATCAAACAATCTTGTATTGCTGATTCAACT